>JAVTVY010054719.1:0-31881 GCA_036873755.1 Hanleya hanleyi | reverse complement strand
CTCGGTCTCCGTCACGCCGCCATTAGAGAGCGAAGTGCCCGGATATACGAGTTGTTTTTTCCGGCCAGCATGAACCGCCATTGAGCGATGTGTTGTAGTGCACCTTCGTCCAGTTACAATTTTCCACGTAATATCTCGTCTGTACTTCAATTATGGATAATCTGAACGACATGAGCCTCGACAAGTTCAGATTGTGGTCTATTAAGGCCCTAAAAGTATTTCTATCTGTGAGGAAGAAGTCGGTACTTGGGAATCTGGATGAGCTGTCTGCAAGGTAACAACAACAACAACCCGTTACAGTGGTTAACGGATTACTGTATTTATTTATAAATATATTTCTTTTTCTTGGCTACTCTAGGAGATCACAAATGTTTGAAAAAGGTTAGGCTTAGGGCTTTATTTATATTTAATATAACTAAGTTGTAGTATTATATTATCAGCTGATATTGACTGAATGTTTATGTATGGGGGGTCTATCCGGACAGTTTCCCACTCAGACATGTCCACTGGGGGAAATGTCCACTGAGGGAAATGTCCGTACACCCTCTCCTCCAGCTACCAGTGACATTTCCCTACTTCGACTTTTACCCACAGTATTTTCTAAAGAAGAAAAAATAAGAATATTTATCCTGTTTATTATTATATTATGTACCGGTAACTCATTGCAAAGCTGTATATAAAGCAGATACTTCCAGCAAAATGGCTCAGGCGGTAATTTTGCCAAATTACATCTTTGAAAACTGTGTAAAAGAAATTATATTTCAGACTTCTTTCATGTACGTGTATCGATCACAGGAACATGAATCAATGAAAGAGTAAGTTAATATAAAGAATTTAATAATTATTAATAAACACATGGAGTGTGCTCGAAAAACAGCTATACACTGGATGCCAACAATGTAATCTAATGAGTAACTGGCTCTATAAAGTACAAGGGTGGGTGGGGGGGGGGGAACAGGAGTTTACCACCTTAAACAGATAGGGCCAAGATTCACACTCATAAGCCCTGCCCACTTACACCCTACTGAATCAACAAGTATGATTATAGGTGAAAACCGCCGGTCACGTGTCAAATTACAGTCAATGGTAGGTTTTCCAGTGCTTTCGTTATCAAGCGTGGGCGTGTGTCTGACCAGACGACAGTGACCACAGCCGAAAATGAACGATTTTCAGCATATCGATGACAGGTATGGTTACTGGTGTCCAGTCATATTTTGAAGGAGAAATATCGTACCATATTGTCACCAAACGTAGGGTTATTACTATTTCAAGTTAACAAAAATTTTAAACATTTTTGCGGCGAGAGGTGTTTTTAGGTGTTGGTAGACAGTCCATTGTAGGTATTAGCATCGAATTATAGTGTGAGGAAATGAGCACAAAATGAACACGTGGGAACTTACTACCTGCCTCATGTATCACTGACTCATTCATCTCTCGATTCCTTCCACTTGTGTGTGTTTAAGAGGAATATGAACCATTAATAGGCCAATTCCATGCTACTTGGGACATGAAGCCAAAAAATAAAATCTTGAGAATGTGCCACAATGAGATTGTTTTATAATGGTGATACAGTATAAAGATAAAATCTAAAAATTCAGTAAGATTGCTGCAGAATTTTTCAACCTGGGGTGTTATGAAGTTCCAGGATCAAATTTTCTTATTTTTGCTTTCAATTATCTCACAAAATTGGTTAGATTTTATTACCATTGTGTAGCTGCAGAATGAAGGATTTCTTTTTTTATTTACATTATTGGTTAATGGTGTCTTGAAAAATCATAAAAAAAATTCAGTAGGTATTTGTAAATATTGTCACACATTGTAAATTTTGCATGGAGTCACAGTTATGTAACGCCAGTGACGATAAATGCTACTTTTTCTTTTATTAGACAAAAAACATCAAGTTTAATCGAGCTATTTCTATCACTGCTTCTGTCAGTTGTCATGAACATATGACCATAGTTTTGAGTTCCTACACCATGTGACTTCTTCCAGTGGTAGCGCCAAATCTAGTAACGCGAGTGACAATGTAACGCGAGTGACGGAGTGTAACGCGAGTGACGCTATCTGGTGGAAGATACTATTTTCAAATTCCAATTTTTATTAAGTCATGACATACTTTAAACATGTGAGTATTTTAATGCCAAAGAAAAATACCCAGAATTCTTTTGATCCTGCTCACACTGCATGTGCTTCCTGTCGTCTGCTATTTGGTTATCAATACATCTCGAATTCCATCCAACTTTGAATTGTGTGGTCCACCATTTCTTAGTTGAAATAGCATTTGGAACTGGAGTGTTGGAGTCCTGATAATTCACTCACCTACATTTCATGGAATTATTTAGGAATAAATTCACTAGGGATAGTTAATAGGCCAGCATTTTAGCAGAGTTCATTTCGACCAAGGGACATATTTCGGAATTTTGGCAGTTCCTTCACCTGTTTGTTATTTTATATTTTATGGTTGACCAACCAATATTAGTGAGTTTATATGCAGTTGCATTGTAATTGAATTAATAACTAGGACTTATACCAATTTATAATATCTGTATTACTAGCTGGGTGATATTGCAACTGCATTCCTCTTTTTCAATATAAATACATATACATTTTATATTTTCTTTTCTCCAGTTTTGCATTTTTTTAAATCTAATAGTACTCTATTCTCATAGTTTAAATTTTCTGTTAAAATGACAAGTACCTTAATTTATTTTTTGAAAACAATAAATGTTTTATTTATTTGACATAATTCTCTGGTTTGTATTTTCGATTTCAAGAATACCTTTAGGAATTATTTTTAATTATTATGCCCCCCCCCTCTAACTAGAGGGGGGGCATATAGCGATCGCTTTGTCCGTCCGTCTGTCCGTCTGTCCATCCGTCTGTCCGTCTGTCCGTCCGAATTTCTTGTCCGGGCAATATCTCGGTTAATATTTGATGGACAGGATCGAAACTTGCATGAAATGTGGCCAGTGGCTCGTAGTTGTGCAGCGTGGAGTTTTTTCCGAGTTCCGGTATAATTTTCAAGAGTTATGGCCCTTTTTCTGAAATCTCTGTGAATGGGACTTGTCCGGGCTGGATCTTGGTTAATATTGTATGGACAAGTATGAAATTTGCATGATATGTGGTCAATGACCCACAGTTGTGCAGCGTAAAGTTTCTCCACGTTTCGCTTATATTTTCAAGAGTTATGGCCCTTTGTTCCTGAATTCTCCGTGAATTGGGACTTGTCCGGGCTGGATCTCGGTTAATATTGTATATACAATTATGAAATTTGCAGGATGTGTGGTCAGTGCCCTGTAGTTGTGCAGCGTGAATTTTCTCCGTGTTTCGCATATATTTTCAAGAGTTATGGCCCTTTTTTCTTCAAATCTTTGTGAATTGGAACTTGTCCGGGCTGGATCTCGGTGAATATTGTATGAACAATTATGAAATTTGCAGGATGTGTGATCAGTGCCCTGTAGTTGTGCAGCGTGAATTTTCTCCGCGTTTCGCATATATTTTCAAGAGTTATGGCCCTTTTTTCTTCAAATCTTTGTGAATTGGAAATTGTCCGGGCTGGATCTCGGTAAATATTGTATGAACAATTATGAAATTTGCAGGATATGTGATCAGTGCCCTGTAGTTGTGCAGCGTGAAGTTTCTCCGCGTTTCGCATATATTTTCAAGAGTTATGGCCCTTTTTTCTTCAAATCTTTCTGAATTGGAACTTGTCCGGGCTGGATCTCGGTGAATATTGTATGAACAATTATGAAATTTGCAGGATATGTGATCAGTGCCCTGTAGTTGTGCAGCGTGAAGTTTCTCCGCGTTTCGCACGTATTTTCAAGAATTATGGCCCTTTTTTCTTCAAATCTTTGTGAATTGGAACTTGTCCGGGCTGGATCTCGGTGAATATTGTATGAACAATTATTAAATTTGCAGGATATGTGGTCAGTGCCCTGTAGTTGTGCAGCGTGAAGTTTCTCCACATTTCGCCTATATTTTCAAGAGTTATGGCCCTTTTTTCTTCAAATCTTTGTGAATTGGGATTTGTAGGGCTGGATCTCGGTTAATATTGTATGAACAAGTATGAAATACGCATGATATGTGGTCAGTGACCCATAGGTGTGTAGCGTGAAGTTTCTCTGTTTTCGGTTATATTTTCAAGAGTTATGGCCCTTGGTTTAAACCTAAGTGAATGGGATATATTTATTTGTCCAAGCTGGATCTCAGTCCATAACTGATTTGAACCAGGAAAATGGTTATATTATATGTTATTCTACATTCCAAAGCAGACAACATAGGTCCTGAAGTATGAAATTGCCCCAAAAACAGTGAATTGGGTGCAAAATTCAAAATTCACTGATCGCTTCATAATTTCACCACAATATACTCCCAAGGAATGTAGGTCTCATAACCAGGTCACATTTTCGGATTTGGCGAAAACCCTGGTGACCATCTTGCATCGAAGCATCGTATTATCACTTGTTGCTTGATATTTGGAATATGTATTATGTGAGACATGGCAAAAAAGTGACTGAAACAGAATTTTTATAATTATCCAAATTAGGCCTCCACCAACCAATAAAGAACAGAACAATGGCGGGGGCAGTGTCGGATTAAAGTGGAAGGGGGGGGGGCATACAATTGAGCAATCTCTGATTGCTTCCTTCCCGTGTTTATCAAACGATTTCATCATAGGAGGTCTTTTTAAGTCCAGACTCATCTGGAATTCGAGTTTGATGCTCTGACCGGTCTTTTATGTCTTGAAATGTGGCATCTCATGTTCAAATGTTAGCAGTGTTGTGATCTACAATGTCTTCCGTAAAACAATTTGTTTTACACCCTCACTATTAAATATTCAAAGTGCTCACTGGAAGCAATATCAAGTGAGTCTCTTCACTGCACTAATTGATTAAAGGGACTATGCATGTGTGAAAATAATATGTAGTGGCTAGGAGACGATTCTTGAAAAATAATCTGCACTTGGGACAATACTATGACGTCACAGGTGTCGTTAAATGACTCGGATATTGGTACTCTCCATGTGAAGGATTGGTGTCTGGTGAAGTATGACCAAGATGTGTACCCTGGTGAAATACTCGGTATCGTCGAGTACATGTATTTCATATCCGCGATGATCCATACAGGAGCGGGCCATACCTACATCCTGTGATTCTGTTTATTACCACCGGGAACAAATTGTTAGAAAGTTAGATGGTCCAGTTCCTTCAAACAGTTGCTCGTCTTTCACATTTCCAGAACTTCCTTAAAGATGTAATCAGCCTCAAAATGGATGGATTTTGTAAACTCTTCCCTGTGCGTTTTTCTAGCAGGGAAGATTACCAAAGCATCATATGTATTATATTTGATGACAGTGGGATCGACATAAACAACGAATGCAAGAATATCTTGTCAGAGAAATTTGTAACTCTGCCCGCTTCGACGGCTTTTCTGTCTCGCCATTGAGTGTGTGTTGTACGCGGAGAGGAAAATGACGTCACTGCGTGACGTATGAGTGACGTAGCGACGCTCACGAATTTGAATGCTGCACAGCTGCAGCCATGGGATAACGTCATGGCTCGTGCCTACGGTTCGGTAATGTCGCACAGCATACGTTGGTAGTGCACCATACGTGTATACGCTTGTTGACACGGCCGTGGAAAAATAAACGGCATGCCATGCCGTCTATTTTTAAAGATCAATTCCTTCTATTTTCTCATGAATGATAGAAACAAGTTCGTTTTTTTGTGGTCAAATGTGTTTCATTTTGTACCTGTTGTAACATATGTCACTTTCGCTGAGTTTGAGAGACATTGATTTCATCCCAGATTTGAGGCTGATTACATCTTTAAGCATGTTAATTGCATGTCCTTCTCTGAGATGAACATAAAATGTACAAAGTTCTGTTCAGTTATACTGTATCTGAGATCTGTTTTTATGGCACAACATAATTTTATGGTTTGTGGTGTTTAATGTTCACTAACATTCAAACTTTGGTATCCTCAAATGAGAGGTAACGCGAGTGACGTAACGCGAGTGACGAGACATGGAAGATATTCGAGCAAGCTGTTACACATTGGAACAACTTAGTGGATTCCTAATTGCATTGTTATTTTAAGAGGTCTACAGGGTATTAACAGATCCACTAAATTGTCATCTGTGTGTAAAGGCTTGAGCTTAATTCAAGAATGAAGTTATGGCTAAAATTTCCATGTCCTTTTTGCTGTAACGCGAGTGACGAGTGCGCAAACTGGAATTAAATAAAAGTCTTTAATGCAATTACAGTACTTTAAATTTGTATGAATACTTTAGGGCCCAAGTTGTCTTTATGCATTATGTGTGCATGTATACTTTCTTTGTTGGAAGCAGGTGGGGTATAATATAACCAACATGGTGAAAAAATGTAACGCGAGTGACGTGGAATTGACCAATAGTATATTCTCTGTCTGTCTGATATTACGACAGTCCATTGTATCATCATCGGACCGATCGACAGTCCATTGTAGGTCAACATGCACTTGTGAATGATGCACAGAGAGCACATCGTCTGATCTAATGATTCACCAAATGGACTGTTGCCAAGACAAATGGTAGCTACAATGGACTGTCGACATATCTGATATATAATCACATGTTGCCTCATTATAACATTGCAGCTGTTATGCGGCTTCAATGTGAAGTGATTCAACCTACAGTTCATGGTCGCATGACAAATGGACTGGTGCATTCACCTATAATCACACTTGTCGATTCAGTAGGGTGACTTACAAGCAGACGACTGACATAGCGTCAATTGTCAACTGATATGAGTTACCTAAACTGGGCCACCCAATCACTGTTCAATGACATAAAAGTAGGCAGAGTCGAATGGATGAAGTCGAAACCAATATTTGATAGACCGATCAATTTGTCTGTTGTAGTCGACAATTGACAGCATAACATTTCTGTTGTCTGTTTGTAAGTGGGCGAGGCTTGAGGATGAATCTTGGAACTTTTGGCCATCTCTGTTTAAGGGGCAGGGCCATATCCAGAGCCATTTTAATACCTGTTTAGGGTATGAGCGCCCGAATTTTACAGCCAATTTTAATGCCTTTTTTCATACAAATGTGCCCAAATACATACAAATGCGCTCCAAAAAAAGGCAAGAAAGGGTGTCCCCAAATAAACTCTGGGTACATGGCCCTGAGGGGGTGAAGATCCCCCCCCCCCCCTTTCCCCTGCTTGTATAGAGCTACTCGGTAGGTTACATTTTCGGCATCCTATGTATGGCTGTTTCTCGAGCACACCCCATCTATTCTAGTTTATCAATAATTTATTCATTTCTTAAGTCATTGATTCATGTCCCTGTGGTGTCAATGTAACTTGACTGGGTCCAGGGTGCTTAGTTGGATCGTCGTGATAAAACTGAAATATTGTTGAAAGCGACGTTAAATTCTATTCACTCACTCAATGTATCAATAATTCATCCAATTATCAATCAAACTTTGCATTTGTTAATGGATGTTGAATGCCATTTGATTATTAAAATCTCGATTTCTTTTCAGAGCATTCTGTGCATGGGAGGAAAGTATTCCTGTTGATACTGGAGCAGAGCAAGCTGAGCAATTATTGTTGGATGAGTACAAAGCCAAATTGATTGTCAATGGCGAAGTCCTCCCTGATCCTTTCGCCTTGAAGGATGGGTGGAAAGGAGAAAAGGTGGCTATTTCACAATGGCCCTCAGTATATATTACTGACATTGCAACATACTTGAATACAAATACTTCCAAAGAAATTGTTCATCGGCTCCTGAATGAGTACAAAGAAGGCAAAGCCTATCGATATTTCTGTGGCGACTGGGTGAAAGAAATAATGTACCATAATATTAGAGACAGTTCCCCATTCTGTATTTTGAAAGCCAAAGTATCCCCATCACAAGCAGTCAACAACAAACCATATGATGTTTGGGTGGTTGTCAAGAAAGATGTTGATGGAGAACCAGGTGGAGAAATATTAACTGGGTATTGCACTTGCACTGCTGGGATGCTAGCATCTTGTAATCATATCGCAGGAATTCTGTTTAGAGTCGAACATGCTGTGAAGACTGGTGTAACAAAGCCCTCGGTCACAAGTGTGGCTTGTTCATGGAATGTCCCAGCAGCGAAGGCCAATGTAAAACCTCTTCCTGTGGCAAACATTGTTTGGAAGAAGGGACATTACCAAAACATTCGATCATGTGACGAAGATAAACAGAATATGGAGAAGAAGAAGAAATTTACACCGCTGACCAAGCAGCAACAGACTGAGGTCCAAGATGCTGGGACTGTTAGGGCACAACTACATGATCTAGTGCGTGAAGATGTCCCTAACTCCTGTTTCTCCTTACTCATGGAAAAACGAAGGCACACCACAGAGGAAGTCAAAGTTCCACCATCCTTGATAGAGAGTGCCGAAGAAATGAGAACAGGAGCAGATCATGATGATGGAACTTTGAGAAAAATGTTCATGGAAAAGATATCAATCAGTGACAAAAATGTGGAAGATCTATGTAATGCTACAGTCGATCAAGCAGCATCAGATGTCTGGAAGGAACATCGAAAAGGACGCGTTACTGCAAGTGTGTTTCACCGAATCTGCAGTCGAGTGAAGACTCTGAAATCTGATTCATATGCAGATCCATCTGCTTTGATTGAAACTGTGATGGGGGAACGTGATATTCATCCTACCAAGGCCATGAAGCATGGAATTTCGCTGGAACCTCATGCAAAAAAGGTGTACAGGAAGACAATGCGGTCCAAACATAAGTGCTTTGTCAGCAAGAACTCTGGATTATATGTTCTAAAAGAATCTCCTTTCATCTCTGCGAGTGCAGATTTGGTGGTGCAGTGCAAATGTTGTGGGTCTGGTTTATGTGAAATAAAATGTCCTGAAACCATCAAAGATCAGATACCTACTCATAAAAATGTACCTTATATTGAAACTGACAATGCCAATGGTCTCTCTGTGCAGCAATCTCACCCATACTATTACCAAATTCAAGGGCAGATGGGGGTTATGAAGAAAGACTACTGTGATCTCTTTATCTTTACCCTACATGGTAATCTCACTGTTAGAGTTAAGTTTGATGCCGTGTTTTGGGAGAACACTTGCCTGGTTCTGGAATACTTACATTCTAACTAAACTTTTGAAACAACCGCTTTCCAAAAGTCCAGAAACTGAAAGTCGGGACAGTGATGACCTAACTTCTATGTGTGCCGATTCTGTTGACATGGCTGTAGTGGAAAACCGACAAGTCCAGCAGAAAGTCCCTAATACTGCAGCGTCCGCTGTTTTGCTGCCAAGAAAGCGCAGATGTGGCATTAAACGGACACCTGTCTATTTGTGTGGAGTGTGTGGCATCGAGATCATGGAGAAGCCAACAAGTTTTGACGAACAATCCGTCAATTGTGATGGATGTGATATTTGGGTACATTATTCCTGTGGTCGTATCCGAAGAGACAGAGAGCCTGCAGATGATGATTCATGGTTCTGTGCGAAATGTACAGAAATATTTTCTGAAAGTTGATTATGCTGGATTTCAAATCAGATTAAATTGTCACTTCATCCAGAGTTTCATTGATCCTACATCTAATATACTATGGTTATTCAATGGGATGTCTAAAATTTGTTCAGGTGTCTGTCAGAATGTGATCAGTGCAGATTTTTTATTAAACATTTCAACCGCTGTACATTGATACCATAAATCTGTCACCTCCACCCAATTGCGCCATTCATTGGGTAGGGGATGGGACTGGGCCATCTCCCACTCAACTCGGTGAGTTGGCTCAACTGGGTGGGTTCTTGCTCCAGTGGGGGTGTAGCTGTCGGTAGGAGATGGAAATTGAGCCGTCCCGACAGGCTGCACCCCAAGGGAGTGATATTGTGACAATGGTACCAATGACAGTGAAATACATGTACTTGGTCAGGTGATACTAAATGTATATATTAAACATGCCAGTGAATTTCATGTACCTGGGCAGGAGATATTGGGCAGATCAGATGAATTTATGCCAATGAAATACATGTGGCAATTCGATAATGAATGTAAATATTAACCCTTTGGGTGCTTATCACGACTTTTGTCATTAATTTAACACCGGTAACCCATGTTACATATCTTTACCCTGGAAGGTTTAAGATGCTAGTGATATATATTACATGTAGAATTTATCAGGTGTTCACCAGGTCCTGTGTATAATTAAGATGTCAGTGAAATACATGTACTACTACATATAGACTACTTGGTCAGGTGACTGATAGTGAATATAACCAAGATGTTCTGGAATAACTTTTTCATAGACATTGTTTTTGGTGGGTACTACTTATTGGAAGGGTTCACCAAAATATTTTTGACGATAGCTGTATAGAGTGAGCTGTTTTGCCGTCGCCTCGAACGAGAACTTGTCATGAACGATAATACTTGTCTTGTAGTCTTATTCATGTAATTAAATTATGAGAAGCCCAGAGTCATCTCCCTTGAGATGGATGCCTATTGTAGTTGCACACATTATTTACTTCCGATATGCATTTTGGAGTTGTACAATAATGGAAATGAAACATTCTTATAGATATTGCTATTTATCTCCCTTGTGTGCCTTTATATCGATGTACCACAGGTTCATGGAGCAAGGACATTAACAGCTGAAATTATTGAATGATAATAATTTGTGATTTAATGCAGAAATAGTAGCATTTATTCAAACTACAGAGTAAAATAATAAAACATGGTGTTACATTTTATCAATCTTTATGCTTGTTCTGTTTCGTTTTGTATCGAACTATCCTGTTCTGGTATGCTAACAGGCTTTTAGATTGCAATGCAGTCTCGTCTTTGTGACCAGCTAGTTCAGTCATGTCCAGTTAGGACTCGCGTGAATCCATCGTTCCAGGCGCTCAGTTTATTAGTCACAATATATACAAATTAGATTTGAAATGTTCCAATCAAGAATTACATGTATAACCCCGATCAATTCTAAATCTCAATTCGAGGCTGAGAGCAGCTCTGTAGGATGAATACTCGAATTCAAGCACAGAAAGTTAAAGCTGAACCACAATTATAAATTATAGATATTAATAATAAGAAATCTATTGCATTACCAGCAGATATGCCAACGTTGTCGGTCATATCAGAGTTTGGGGGCATTATAAAAGAAGCTCACTCTGTTCATAGGTGTCATTTATGGCCTAACCAGCAAGGCCTGCATATTGTTGTACCAAAGATTGTACATATATGCGGCGATGTGCAGGCTACGCTGGTCGAGCAATAAATGACACCTATGTTGGACTAAGTGAGTGCTCCTTTTATACCCCTTGAAATTGGTCGAGTTGTATTTACTGGTACAGTATGTCCGACTGTCTGGATATCTGCTGGTAATACAATTCCTTATTATTCATATATACAATTTATAATTGCGGTTCAGTTTTAAGCCCAGTAGAGTGGATATATTGAAACATTAACATTCACAACTGCCCAAACTCTGAACAGTACATTAGATTATAAGTTCATCTAGGAGTTCACTTATAAAATGGGGCCTTCAGATTGCTCAGTGCACCGCAAACTTGAACAATGTCATCAATGTGGGGAATCAAGGACACTGGCATTTCGCATTTCAGAATCCGAAAATTCTTTAGGCGTCCAATGACTTGCTCAATGATGATACGAACATTGGCCACTCGCTTGGTCTTCTTCACAGCTGAGGCTGTCATTTGGGAATGTCCTCTCTTTCCTGGTGGAATATGTAGAGAAATACTGCGCACGGCACACTCGTCACTGATGTTAAAGCCCTTGTCGGCCATTATCATCTTATGTGATGGGATCTTATCCAGAAAACCACAGTCCAAAGTTAGAGCTTTGTCAGAGATTCGACCAGTGTAAGCAGGTGATACATAAGTTATTGCACTGTTTGGCGCACAGGCAACCAAAATCTTGATAGTGTTGTGGTGTTTGTAATCACTCCACGTTGCGCCTTGAAGAAACAAGTCCTTCGGTGTTTCAATGAAAATTTCAGTACAGTCTACTATAGAGTGTAAATCTGGTAGATCTTTGAACTGCTTTGGTTTTGTTGCAATTAATGTTTCCTCATCTGGAATGAAAACCATACTTCTCAAAATTAAACTGCAAGCCCTCAGCCAAGTGAAGAATATTCTGGAACATAATGAAGAAGATATATCGAAACGATTTGCCAAATCTCTGCTGAGTAACCCAAGACGGAGTTTCATTAGAGTCAATAAAAACTCGCTACTGGAGGCCAGTTTCCTGTCGGGACCATAACGTCTCTTGTCGGTGAACTTGCGAATGTTCTTTGCCATGGATACAACTCCAGTCCATCTTCTGTTGACAAAGGGAGAAATGTAAGAATGCAATGATTCAAACATCGATCGGTATTTCAAGCCTGTGAAGAAGTTCACATCATTTTCATTTTTCAGGACATTATCCACATACTTCCTCGATTTCAACTTCTTCATATCCGCTTTTAATTTGTCCACTCTCTGTAACAATTGCGCCACTTTCTGTACAAGCCGTGCCGCCTCTCTCTGTTCTTCCCGCAGCACACGAATATAAACATAGGAGGTTGTTGGAGCTGTTCAATTGCTGGGTCATCAACTTCCATCTGTCCCTCTTCCTCAACAATAATGTATGGCTCCGTCCGCACTCCTGGGAAGGTCAGTATCCTCCTCACCCTGCTCTCAGCACCTGCATAGCCTAGCTTCAGTGTAGGATATGGGTTCTGCATGGTGGGTTGTCCTTCAACAAAGTGGTCCGAACATACTCTGCTGTCCTGAGATGGGAACCATAATTTTCCATCTTTTGTTTTTCTCCCAACTAGTTGTCTCCATCTGAGTCTTTTGTCGTCATATTTTCCACTTTTAGGGAAAGTATATAGCCTTAAATAGAATAAAAGAACAGTAAGGAGTTATGACCACATTAACACAATGGAACCATTTTACATGCAAGATAAAAAAAAAATGCACATTTTCAGTTTTAGAGAGCAAGTATCTTCGGTTTAAAAAGAAATGTAAACCCCGAAGAATAAATTTTTATGTTTGCCTACACCACCCCCCCCCCCACCAAAAACACCATCTTTACTCTTTCTGTCTGTCTGTGCGGTGGGCGTCATACTGGTCAAATGTTGCGGACTACATGTGTACCAACTTATATAGACTATCCCCCTCCTCTAAAAATAATTAATAATTGTTTGGCTGTGTTCATGGTGTTGTCCAAAGATTTAAAGATGTAATCAGCCTCAAATCTGGGATGAAATCAATGTCTCTCAAACTCAGCGAAAGTGACATATGTTACAACAGGTACAAACTGAAACACATTTGACCACAAAAAACTGAACTTGTTTCTACCATTCACGAGAAAATAGAAGGAATTGATCTTTAAAAATAAACGGCATGGCATGCCGTTTATTCTTCCACGGCCGTGTCAACAAGCGTATACACCTGTGGTGCATTCTACCAACGTATGCTGTGCGACATTACCGAACTGTATGCACGAGCCATGACGTTATCCCATGGCTGCAGCTGTGCAGCATTCAAATTCGTGAGCGTCGCTACGTCGCTCATACGTCACGCAGTGACGTCATTTTCCTCTCCGCGTACAACACACACTCAATGGCGAGACAGAAAAGCCGTCGAAGCGGGCAGAGTTACAAATTTCTCTGACAAGATATTCTTGCATTCGTTGTATATGACGATCCCACTATCATCAAATATAATACATATGGTGCTTTGGTAATCTTCCCTGCTGAAAAAACGCACAGGGGAGAGTTTACAAAATCCATCCATTTTGAGGCTGATTACATCTTTAAGTGAGAATAAACTTGAGTTTTAATGTGATTTGTCTAAACCATATGTCTGTTCGTTGGGTTTAAAGGAAGCATCCAGTTTACATTACAATCGTCCTCAAGATGTCGCTAATAGCAGAGCTGATTTTGCATGTTTGTGCCAAACTCCCAAATTGGTACAAGCTTAGTCTATATACTGATTTATAAAATAATCAAGGGCTGTAGATCAATGAACAAAATGTTATGGAAACTCAAAACTGGCATTTTTCAGCTTTCTCAGGTCAGATTTTCTCTTGTTACAAAAGTATGACACCTTTTATCCAAGATCAATTTTAGTTACATGTATTCTAAACAATTAAACCTCTTGAAATATTCTCTGGTAAAATTATTTTGGTTAAATCAGAAAAAAATTCAGCCGTAAATGCACCAAAAGTACAAAATATGTCCATGAGCCGCTTTTGAAAATTTGCCATTTTCTCTGCAAAGAAAATGTGGATTAACACAAAAAGTTATTGTTGAGTAAATACCTGAATGGTGGCTCACATGTACAATTCCAATGCTGATGGAGACATCCACACACTTCACATAACTCCTTCTTCCATTTCTTCAACCAGTAATAGTGGTTAGAACAACCAATAACACAGCAGGTCAATGCCATTGTTCCATTCCACAGCGATAATTCAGCCTTCAAACAAAGAAATATAGTCTTTAATAAATTATACAAAAATTACTGTATTATATTATGCTGCTTTGAAAAAAAGCAGAAAATTATGTCCTATCACATTTTCAGATTTTAGGAAGCAAGACTGGTTGAAAACAATTTTGAAAACAAAAATGTAGAATAAGTGAAAAAGAAATATATTGTTGCCTATGTCTGGTCATGATGCTGCGCTAGCTATTGCAGCCACTATGTTGTTGTTGTTGTTTTCATCAAATGATTTCAGTGGTTCGTTAGAACAAATATTGATCTAAATACCTGATTTATGGCTCAAATGGACACTCCGACTGCTGGTGCACACATCCTCATGCTTCACGTAAGCTTTTAGTGAATTTGGTTTAGCCAGCGCCACAATACGAGACAGTTCTCGGCACACCCAACAAAATGCCACATGAAGCAATGCTCCAAACGTCGCTCGTAATGGAAGGAAAGATAACTCTGTCGGTGATCGCCAGAGACGCATGCGCAATCTACGACTAGGAAGTGATGTATTTAGGCCAAGATTGGTGACAAAAAAAATCCTTTACAGCTTAACGAGTGGCAAAAGGAATACATCATGCAAACGACAAGAAACAAAACTAGTGCACAGAAAAAAAAATATGACCCAAAAGAGTAGTTCAATCACAAAAACGTACAAGAATTGTGAGATTTGTTCAGAATTCTACATATTTGGCATTTTTACGATTTTCACGAGCAATTATTTACAAAAACGAAAATGGAAAATTAAAACATTTTGCGTACTGTCAATGACATGCTTGCATATTTTGTAAAAACTAGCACAGATATACTTCAAAAATTGAGATAAATGAGAAATTTGATCACAAAGGGGGAAAATGAATTTTTCCTTGCCGCTCCAGCCGCTCAGTTATCGGCAGCGCAGAGCGGTCGAAAGTTGTCATGAAAATATGCATCTTTTCGATGAAAATCCCTCAAAAGTTTCTTCTCTCAAAATAGTACCCGTCTCGATCAAATAATCTGATGCCAATTACTGCAGAAGAACGTCTATAAATCTGGTAAAATCTGGTAAAATCTGGAATGAATTCGTGACGAAAACTAGGCGATGCAAAGGCTCACGCGCGTAGAGCGCGAGACCTGGCAGGCGAGACATACATTCAGCGTGAGCTCGCGGCGGCGCCTTTGATGTCGGGGTACGTTTCATATCCCTTTAATATTCGTCCCAGGTCAGAACAAAGGGGAGATCATTTCTAATTGTTATGCAAAATATAGAATTATAGGTAGCCACGAAAGTCGAAAAATTTAAATCTAACATTTTTGTCTTCATCAAAATTCGAAATTTCTCGTGTTGTGGCGGGGTGCGAAATTCGATCTACCACCTTGTCTTCCCGATCTCGCTCTCAAGTAAATACGTATAGAAATTGAACAATGATCATATCGTCTTAAACGACAGAACTCCAACTAACGATTGTCATGCACAAAACTTGAAAATACATTGTACTTCAACGTCAAATTCTTGTTCACGATGGGTGTCCGATAACTGGTGCTGTCCACGGCGGGAACGGAGCTGAAAAGTCGAGTTAAAAATACCTCTCGCACGTGCATAAGGGAGTGACGTCATGGACGGAATTCATAACGGAAGATAGCCGACGAGCTCAGCAATCATCGTGTCAGTATTCTTGTCATTTCAAGAAGTACTTTTTTATATATTTCAAATAAACCACGAAAATTGTCCGATAACTGGTCGGACACCCGTACGACCCAGCTTGGCCATCCATTGATGATGGTGGTTCGGTACTGGGTCCGTCAGATGTCAACAATGGGGCAGGTAGCCTTTAGAGAGACACACCAGTAAATAAATTTATGACAGATACATAGTACCATATGATAATTATATGTGAGAAACAAAACATCAAAACTTTGATAGGAAGCGCTGGCAGACGACACGGTTTTTGACCAACGGCGAGTCCTGGTGTTTGTACTTAGACCGATGTAGTCGTGTGTATGGAGTGGGACTGCGAAGTTGTCTCCTAACAAAATCAGTGAATGCATAATATAATTTAACCATGATGGAGAGGTTGGTCAACTTGCTTGAATACACCAATGTTTTATGATTTCGCGTGATCATGGTTATGACAAGAAACAATATTTTTGGAAGTGGGTCGGAACTGACACTGGATCGGAATTGGCGACGTCACTGTACGCAAGGTAACATGGATGTCCCTTATATGATTCAGCTGTCTTGTCTAATTAAGTACGAGTCCAAGAACAGTTAAAAACAATCGTCATTGTCTTGTGCTTCGTCTTCGCTACACTAAATTGCGAACTTCATCTTCGCTCCATAAAATTGCAAATGGCAGCCCAATCTCTGCCTTCATACTACCCCGTATGACACCGCTAAATTCTTCTCAGCCCCATCTATACACCAAGGGAGACAACTTCAATGTTTTTGTTTTGTTTTTTTGATGTGGCACGTTTCACACCTTTTGATGTAAATTTCATGAATTTTTCTCGCATTTGTCAAAATTACTAACTACAAGTAAATTGCTTCTTGATCCTTGATCCACTGTTGCCTGGTCTGTGGGGATATTGGATGGTCGATGCCTACGTATATATATTTTTTTTTTCTTAAAAAAATTATGAAAATTAATAAATATATATTTTTTATAAATCGATTTTGTTTATATATTTTTTCTGAGAGTATTTCTCTTTCATCTTTGGTTCAATTAAAGTCATTCCCTATAATGTCAAGCCGAGTTACTACAGTTTTTTATTATCTACCATACCCTGCCTCTATGACATAGAATAAAGAGAGAGAGAGAATTAGGGGTTAACGTCGCATTCAGCAATATTTCAGCTATATAGCGACGATCAAACAAAAATTCTAAGTAATCAATTCACTTAACTCGGTAAACTAATGCGTTAAAACAGGTACAAACATTAAAATTTGTACAACAAACCAATCTCTCTCAAATAACCTAAAATACAATCCTCTTTCACTCTGCTAAAAAGATCCTCCAGCGTAGCCGCTCGATAAAAAGTATCTCTTACAGTCTTAAAATCTATGCAGTCTATGAGAATATGTTACACCTTGGAATCGGCTCCTGTTTTAGTAAATATTCATGAGTAAATCGTGTGTGACCGATCCTACATCGTCTAATCATGGCCTGGTCGAAACGTTTATGACTGTTCAGGTGAGTATAACCAACCGTTTTTTTGAACTCGTGAAGTTTGTTATTATCCATAGTATCCCATAAAGATTGAAACAGCTTTCTTACATAAGCGCAGATAGATGGTCTGAAATCGCTGTATGGTATTCCAACAGGGTCAACTTCTTCATCTAGAGCTGCCTTAGCCAATGTATCAGCTTCAGTGTTGCCTTTGATGTCCACGTGACTAGGCACCCAACAAAACACAATATCTATCTGTTGATCAAATCTGGTGTCATATAATTGTAGAATTTCCAAGATGGTGGGATGAGTGGAATTTCCATTTTTAATTGCTTTAAGGCACGACAGTGAATCTGAGAATATGACATATTTTTTCCTTCTAGTGGATCCAATACCTTCTAAAGCTGATAATAGAGCTTTTGCTTCTGCAGTAAATATGGAACTTTTACCTGGCAGTCGATACGTTTTAGTTCTGGAACCAAAGATAGTAGCACATGCTACTCTCTCACCATCTTTAGAACCATCTGTGACATAGAATAAAAGAGAAGTTGGGAATAGTCAGGGGCAGATAATCCAGTGGGCGGGAGATGACTTCTGGAGATAATTTCGACCAATCGTCACTGATAATATTGTATAGACAAGTCCTTAAAATTCTGACGGAAGTGTTTTTTGCCGGAGAGCTGGCGAAAAGTTTGAAAAGCCGTGTTTTGGCGCGAAGAATGAATTTCTCTCCTCACGGGAAGGTTTAGGTATTCAAAGAGCATATATTCCGAAGGCTGGTCCACTTGGGAAGTAATAAACGGATGGCATTTGGAAAGGTAGGCTTTCGTTCTTTTCTGAGAATGTTTTGAAATTACCGTGTTGAGCGGTTCTATTCCCAACTTCTCTTTTATTCTATGTCATAGAGGGCAGAGAATGGTAGATAATTAAAACTGTAGTAACTCTGCTTGACATTATAGGGAATGACTTTAATTCAATTATTTTTCTTACCCCTTATCACACTATACCCTTGGGTAAAGCTCTACAAGAAAATATGAAAAAAATCCAAGATGGTCGCTTTGATAACGTCACAGTGACGTCATTTTCAAAAACGGCATTTTTGGGGGTATATTTTTCGGTCAGATTTTCCGAATTTTTTATTTTTGCAATTTCTCTGCAAAAACTGCATGACAAATTAGTAAATATTAATGTGATGTGAAATAAAATAGTTTTTGCCAACTTTTATTCGCGAAAAAGCAGAAATTTTGAAGAAATATGGCAAAAACATCACTTTTCTGCTACCCCATGTGGATTTACCCATGATGCTCTGCTCGGGGGTTATGCAAATAGGCTCAAAATGACCCCAATATGATAAACTATAAAGCCACGGAGTTTCAGCTCTCCATTTTTTGTCGTTCCGGATATAGCGTAGAAAGTTTGGTACGAGGGCCATAATGCCCCCCCCCCCCCCAGCCCAGGTAGGGTTAAGCTCAGTGCTTTAACCAGGTCATGCCATGCTGATAAACTAGTAGATAACGGGTGAGGACGTGAGTGTACATGCAGTCAAATGTTTGACTATGTTTAGTACAGGTATCCGCTTAGTTTAAACTCTATTTGCAATGTTATTCTTCTCTTAATATGTATTGTTGTTTTAACTATCTTTGTTTATTGTCGAGTTTAAATAAAGATTCATTCATTCATTCAATGTTTACTTATGTGACATCAACAATTACATCAACTAAAGTTACGTCTGTGTGAATTACAAGCGTCTAATCCGTCATTCATAATCCAGCCGTCCTCCATTATAGAATATCCGCGTCCATAATCCAAAGACCTATTCCATTTCCATATAACAGTATTAGCACCAAATTCAAAAAGACAAAAGTATACATAAACATAGGCTTGTTTCCTGCAAGAGAGAAGCGGTCAACAATTTTCAATGATGCCGGCAAGACATCATGATGTTCCAAAATATCAAATCCGTATCGCTGATCAGCATTCTTAATCCATAATATTCGTTATAGAGTCGTAATCTAAAAATGATGTACCTCAGCCACGCTTTGATTGTGCCTGTTCATATGAGTACCATGAGGATCTTCAAGTACATGGGCTCATACGGCCCCTAGCCCCGGGTTAAGCGGAATTAGACACATGTTACGAAACGTAGCGCCATAGATCTTGCACGCTACATTCGTATTTTGCTATCAGCATGCGATATGTATCGCCAAATTTGAGAAACTTTGAGTGGAGGCGCTTGGTGGAATAGCCCTGTTTTATAAGTTTCTGCAACAATGTTTTGTGACGTTGATTAAAATCATCACATTTAACACAGGATCTAGCAAATGCTACTAAGCGAGATATGTATACGCCATATGCAGGTTCCACTGGAATATTACTATCCAGAAAGGGATAGTTTACGATGTCGAAATTGTAATCATCTCTTTTGTCATAAAGTCGACGAGAGAGAATGCCCGCTTCATTTTTATAGAGGTAGAGATCTAAATAAGATGTGCCTGTAGGGCTATCTGTAGTTTCCTTCAAATCCAGTGAAGGTGGATATATATCCTTCACTGCGTCATTTATATAGCGATTATCCACAGCGAGAAGATCGTCTATATAGCGTTTGGTGAATGAGAAGGAACGTGCTTTGAGTGGATCGGTTTTTGAAAGCGCCAGCATATAGTCATATTCATAAGAGAACAGATACAGGTCAGCCAACAGGGGTGCACAATTAGTACCCATTGGAATACCTATATGCTGCTGATATATTGTGTTGCCAAATTTCACATAGATATTTTTAATGAGAAATTCAAGCAACTCTATAAACAAAGAAACATCCCATGAATGATATCTCTTGTATGTAGTAGAGCTAAAGAATGCTTTATGGCTTCCGACATTAATATATCTACGATCAGTTTCTTGAACACAGATACTATTAATGAACTTATACGGTCAATAAGGTCCTGATGAGGGATTGTAGTATAGAGAGTCGAGAAATCCCATGTGGATACATGTCTGTACGATATGTGACCTTTAGCATCAAGTTCTTCCGTAAGACATTTTGAGTTTTTCAATATCCGCATGCATTCAACGCCAGGGATTTTAAAAATAGTGGCGCAATACCTTTCCCAAAATGCTACCTCCTGAAGGGCCCTCGTCAATAGGGTTGAAAGAAGCTTGGTGGTGCAGCTTCTAGAACCAGCTATGAATCTAGCTTTGTATGGTGATTTATGCATTTTGGGAGTCCAGTATATTTTTGGTATGTCGTTATGATTGGTTGGAAGACAAACCTCTTTCCCTGAGAAACTTTTTGTGATTGTTAAATAAATCTTCCAGAGTAAATGCAGTTTGGGAGTAAGTAGATGTATTTGATGAAGATATGTCTACACTCAATTCTTTAACCAGCACCTGGTAATAGTAATATTTGCATATGAATATTATATTATTCGGAGCTTTGTCTGCTGGGACTATGACGAATTTACTCTGGAGATTTGCTAGAACTTCTTGCGAATTGAGGTTTCTCAGTACTTGTTTGCTTGGGGAAGAGTACTTCTGTCAATATGGCGGATTGTTTCAACGACCTTGCTCTTGGTGAGGTCCAGCCAATCAGCGAGTACTGTAGGTTCAACTTTTTCTCGCTTAGACCAATCAATAACGTACTGTTCTAATGCAGTCAGGACTATCTTCTGGTCCGCCTTTATTCTTCTTGGCTCTCTATATTTAGGTCCTTTCATCAGGAGTAATTTCAGATCCCTATCACTCACCACATCAAGGTCACCAGTCACAATATGTTTGCATGGTGTATAGATAAAGTTCGACAATTCACAATCACAACTATAGCCTCCTGACGTGTATAGGTTCCAGTCAAACTCCTTGACAGCATTGGAGTAATTGAATATTTTGGTGGCTATAGATTTAGTATACTTATATGAAATGCAAGGAGGTTCTGTGAACTTGAAATAGTTTGGTACAGCGTTGCGTACCTCTGAATCATTCAGGATTCGAGGTAAATTAATGATGTCCAGTCCTTTATCTAAGTAGTTGAGTTTCAAGAAAAGCCGATCTTGAGATGTTTCGATTATGTTCACTGGACGATACAACCCAAAATACGCTATATCTTGACACACTTTACTGATTTCGGATGGTATTATATTTTCTGAAGACGCAGATTGCTGTATATCTCTGGCTATTTGATTTAAAGCTCTCAGAGGTAACGCATACAGAACTGTACGTAAGCTATGTATACTATTGGGTGCGTTAGTTAAACCCACTAAGTAATTTAAAGTGATATGATCGTGAATCATCGAACTATTAAACTTTCGCCAACCATGGCTGCGTTGTCTCCGTTGATGGGGTTTAAATAGTTGGGTATGTGTATGTGTATGTCCATTGTGCATTCAAGTGTGAACAACAATTGTGTAAATTGAATACTTGAATGTTTTTTGAACCCACATTATAATGTAATAATCACCGTAAGTTTTATCATGTTTACGAACAAATCGGTCAAGGGCTCGAAAACGCTTAGAACGCATCTCCACGGAGATCCGAGATCTTGGACTTCGGACGTTCCCGGGGCAAAAGCGGACCCTGGATCCTCGCCAGTTGGGCTGTGAGGATTTCCTTGTATTATCTTTGTGTGAATGAATCGTATCGGTAGGCATATTGAGTTCCCTTCAAAGAACTAAAAGTCAACGTTTTGTATGTTTTAAATATAACTAGAATGTAAAATGGATGCAGGCATGAGGTGCAATGTTTTCAATATGGAAGCGTGTTTATAATTGCGAAAAATCGTGAAACTAGAGCAATAAATTTGCATGTAGTATGATCAGTTTGCTGTTTTATTTCCGGGAAAAGTCTCAGAACGCCTCTTCGGCGATCTGGGACCATGGAGCTTCCGGGGCCTAGGCGGCACCTGGACCCTTGCCAGTTGTGCTGTGATAGTGCCCCCCCTCCCCCCACTTCAATTACGTTCCGACGCCACTGATCATAGCCATGTACTTGCATTAGCATCATCATCACACTACATTTTCTTAGTTGCTCAAGTGTCCACATCTTGTATTTAGCCTGTACGTCATCATGAAAAGATAGGACCTGGACGTTCTGATTCCCGAGTAATTTTGGGGGGGGGGGACCATAATATTTACACATTCAGTCTGGGGGGACCAAACATTTTTGTGGCCTACTGACCTGAATCCCCCCGGCCCACCCCCCCCTCCCCGGTAAAAAATGAACCGTCCCTTATGAAACAGCGCACGACAGAATAACCTCCTTGATCCTTCTCCCAAAGTTGGAGTGTCCCGATTTTAGGAAAAAAATATTTGCAGGAGGCACTTGGTTATAAAACGACGTATACACTCGCTACGGCTTGAACCAACAACTAGAAGTCGATTTGGCGATAGCTACAAGTTAATTTCCGATTAGGGTACAGGTCCGCCATTTTGCTCAGCCATAGGTGTTGTTTTGGATACACGTAAACAAACTCGATTTTTTCGCTGAAAATGGCTAAACTAAAGCCATCTGCCGGAAAAAATTTTAGCGAAGCAGTTCCTCAGATGAATTGGGATAATTCTTGGTGCTTTGATGAGGCAGTGGTGGAATTTTACAGACACATAACAGGAAAAAAATCCCCGTGTTAGAGCCCGTGATCCATGCGATCCGCCATCTTCAATAGCCGCGGCATCCGGATATGCAATTCCCATGCTTAACTTTCTCCATTCAACATACTCACATTTTCGTTTCGATGAAAGAGTGTTTTATGATGCAAAATATGGTCAGAAACGTGTTTTCCTGCTGCCAGTGGTCACTTTAGGGTGATTTGTGAGAAGACAGACATTTATAAATTATAAGCCTATTGTAAGCAATGTCGGAAACAAGTCAGAAAATACGAATTATGACGCAGTCAGCTGCTAAGAAACGCCGAATTGTCAACTGTAGACGACGGCGTTCTGTTGAATGTCATGTTTGTCGCATATGATGGCATAGAAGGGCTTAATTAGCTTTGATGTCATAGTTGGAAATGGGCGGTGGATGAGTGAGGCGGGGCAAGACAGACCCCCCTTCTTTATTACGTATATCTTTAAAATATTTGTTGGTGCAAAAATAGCTTAACTTAACTCGATGGTCAGTTTGCCACGCTAGTTAGCTGAAGTGAAATTTGATAGGATCGATGTAATTCCACTGTAAAAAGAAACAGGACTTCATGGTTCGAGAAACAAAGGTTTCGGTATTTTAAAACACTGTAGCCTGGATCTAAAACTTGTGTGTTTCGAAACACCGATGTAGGGTTTTCCGACAACTTGACGGGTTATAAGCCACTCCTTCTGGGATTTTGAAACATTATTTTGGGTTCTCGCTTTTCCGCAAACTAATCGGAGTATGTCGAAACACCACAAAATAAAATTCAGTTTTCAAGAAACTGACGCGTAGCGGTGTGCTGCAATAGTGTCCTGGTGACCATTATCCTATCTTTACTGTATGCGAACAGTGCACCCCCATATTTGCGCGAATGGCGAGGAGTGCCCTACCTGGGTTAAAAGATACCACCCGGACATTATGCCCACGGACACTCTTAGCCTCCACACCGGTACCCAGCAAACTTGAAAAACGGTGGGGCGAGGTGGAGTCAGAAAAATGAAAACGTAGACATCGTTTGTCCCTTTAAGTCCAGAAGGTAAATAATATACCGAGCAATTAATCGGTCAAGTTTTTTTGGCTGTTAGAAAATTACACACGTTTCCTAGGGAAGAACATATTTACTGTGTATGCATGTTACCTCTGACTCAACTAAAATCTTTCAGATGGATCGCTATGCCCCTCTTTCCAGGCTGAATGTATGTTATTGAACTTGTTTAATGCAGCTCGTATGTCTGCTATTCCTAAACCGGTTAGGTTACAACACAAATAAGGGAAGTGGTTAGAGGTGCCGGCATACTGACAGAATCACATGACTACACAGTATAGTCTTGCGGTTAACCTATTATAAAGCGCATACCAAGAATCTAACGATTCGTGATATGTGTTGTATCTCAGGTACGCTTTTATTGTACCTGTTAATGTGGTAAATTGGATGTTATGACCACACAGCCCCTAGCACCGGCATAGCAGTATTAGATACAAATCTGGAGAGCTATGATGGAAATGCTCTGACAACTCGTATATTGGTAATTGGTGAGCTGATTCGCTGTGACAACTCGTACACTTGGGATTGGTGAGCTGTATCGCCGTCAGATGAAAATGACTGCATCTAACACACAATACTAGTATGTAAGGCCCGATGTCGATCGACGATGTCCCTGATATTATCAATAATAATAATTGCGTTGGGGTTACTTAGCGGCTTTCTGTCTTCCCGAGATGGTGTATTTTCATCTGTTGGGGTACTTGGGTTATTGGAATTGGTCAAAGAATTATTTAACCTGGCTATAGCCATGATTGCTTCCAGAATTTGGTCAAGTTTATCACTGGGATGGTCATCTGATCGGCTTTCTGTGAAAAAGCTCACTGTTAGGGACCATTTTGAATGTATGATTTACACACATAGCACATGCGTATTTGATTTTGGCTTTTTCCATCAGTTTCCCATACTCAACTCAGTCAAGGAACGAGGCAAGTTTATCGCTGCCGCCAGGGGCGACAATCCAGTCTAGGGGATCCCCATTGAGGAGATGACGTCAGCTGCATGGTCAGCGAAGCAAACACTCACCAGTCGCTGAGTGAGGTCTAGTGGCCGTTTCGGTAATGTTTTGGTGAAATAAAACGGACGGGGATGTTTTAAACTGTTGTATGAATAGCGGCAAATGAATTGCCACACTGTCATAAACTTTCGCGAATTGAACATCCCAGTAAATTCCGAGAAAGGGGGGAGGGGACAGGACAACAACAACGAGATACAACTTGACTCATCACGCGTGACGCTTTTAGGTTCTTCAGAATTTAGTTCTGTTACCAATTTACTGACAAATACCAAGTGAATAGAACAGTGTGCGGACTTTCGTCGGAAGGAAGTTGTTGGTCAGGACCAGTGGTATTGCCAAATATTTCAGTTTCAAGATGTCCTGATGACTCCAGTTGACTGTTTCATATAAATTTTTGTGGCTGCGGTAGGCCTACAGAAGAATCTCATGTCCCACTTATGTAGAAAACTGAATGTGGCTTCTAAATATGACCCACTATACTTTTAATCCCAGAAACCGTTTAAAATCACAACTAATATCGATTATCACCAGGATCAAAATATAAAATAGTTAACCATCATTAATAATTCTGGTCATTAAAAATATCGATTCATTAATGGAGAAATTTTAGTTTTATTTTTTCATTTCAGTCGGACAAAGTATTCCTTATGATTGCCATTTTGTTTATACCGGTATGCAGTACGTACAGTAATTATAATTTGTCAATTATACTATCAGAGAACAAACATGAACGTACTATGTCATC
Source organism: Hanleya hanleyi (assembly GCA_036873755.1). Classification (NCBI taxonomy): domain Eukaryota; kingdom Metazoa; phylum Mollusca; class Polyplacophora; order Lepidopleurida; family Hanleyidae; genus Hanleya; species Hanleya hanleyi. The sequence continues at coordinate 5,830 of JAVTVY010054719.1, read as the reverse complement.
TTGCAGCCCTCAATTGATTTCTCGTACTTATAAGGACATGTACATGTAGCTTGAATTAAACACATTTTATACATTGCAAAAATATAAAGTATGTTTGTGGAGCATGACAGAATATCAGGGGCTAGTGTTGATAATAATGGTACAGCCCTTCATTAAAAACAGGTTGTTCATCATCAGGAATTGGGCAGATATTTTTAATTATCGATATTTTAATTTGATTAATCGTTGAGGCAGTTTACAGGATATAAGAATACGTCAACATATTGTCATACTCCAATGCCGGTATCCTCCGTACTACCTCTGCACAAGGGAGAAGGGTGTTCTCGAAGTTGCAAAAAAATTGTACCTCGATCACATTATTATGTAACAAGATATGTTCAAAGAACTCCTGCACGAAAGCATGCTGTGCTCAACTATTGTATAAAGTGGTTTGTTCAAACCGACAGCCTGTAAATGAGTGACATGTGAGAATGGTTCATCTTATTCAGAGTTTATTTTGAGCTTGTGCTTGGGAACGGTCCAGGGGTGTGGTGATATGAGGGCATTTCTTAAGGGGAAGCGATATCTGCAACATGTTATTTCCCAAAGGATACCTGTACCGTGCATTGCTCAAATATGAGCATAATCAGAGTTGAGGTTGCAAATGTGATTCGTACTCCTGTAAATAACACAACTGATTTTCATTATGGCAGACCCGTTGACTGCCATGGTATGGCTTTGTCTCATGAACTATGGTTAGAGATGATGTGTCTTGTGGATATGAATTTCTCGAGCTTGTCAGCATTGTAAAATTCATATCTAAAAGCGCGTTTTTGTTTTGCATAAATTTAAAAACTCCTATTTCAAGTGAAAACCTGCAGTTACCATTCAGCAGATGAGGGAGGGAATTTGGCTTAATGTCACACTCAAGTTTGTTTCACTCATATGGTGACAGTCAGGTTGGTTGGTGGAGGAAGCCGGAGTACCCGGAGAGAACCACCGCCCTTCGGCAAGTAACTGACAAACTTCCACACATGGACCAGCTGGGCTCGAACCCGTGCCGGTTCAGCGGTGTGAGGCTAGCAGTCACCAGCGAAGCGCCTTAGACCACTCGGCCACTGAGGGCCCCTTCAGCGGATGAGTAAAGGCTTAGTCAACAATCCACAAATTGAGGCAAATATTCAAAACGGACGTACCAGGAGACAGTTTATCGAGTACCCAAAGCAGGTGCTCAAATCAAACTGGGTCTGACTGAGTGAATATTATTTATTCAACAATATTCAACATTATTCAAGTCACGATGTTCAAATCAGCAGTTCAATTTGATAATTTGATCACCCTATCAGAATTCAATAATGTTGGACTATTCCGCTCTAATAAATTTGATCACCTCTTGATTCTATGGTGGGAATTATTTTCACTTCCCGTGTTAATTGTTGAACTATTTACAGTATGTAATTCGACATGAGGGAAGTAAAAGTTGAGAAAGAACTCTAGTGAATTCAATTTGATTGCTGGACATTGCAAAGATGATCAGACAGATCAAATTTTGTTCAGACCTGAATGTCTTTGTGACAGACCTATTATTCTATCTTAGGTCATCAATGACAAAAAGACAAGAGTCCGTGTAATTTCAAATTTTATTATACCTGCAATATATGTCATAACACCAACCTTGACAACTTATATAAACAGTTATACATGTACCTTCCATACAATATAATGGACGGATTATAAGAGGCAGGTTCAATGTTCCATCACCTGAACTTAGACAACAGGAAAGTTTTGAATGGTCAAGACTGAATTACTTTTTTTTCATTGCTACGCGGTAGTGTCATAGTTAATGTCATGCAAAATATACACCAAGTTTAATGAGCTCCCATATTCCTCGCTGGGTGTCCATCTTACAATGGACACAACCTCCTCCAATGATATATTACATACAGGTTAAGGGGGAGGGGGAGGTCCGGTTTCCAACACCAAGTGAAAAATCTCAATTCCAGGTCTCTCATCCGAACACTGTAAAACACTGGTTTTACTTACCCCCAATCTTCCTTTGAAGGTATAACACAAATACAGCCCCAAATTTGACTTCTTGTCCTGCAATATGTGTAGTTTGAACCATGAAAAATATCACCTTTATAGTCAAATCTACGAAGCAAATTCCTGATAAAATATACTACATAATACAATGTAAAATATATAGAAAGATATCTCAACACTTCATTGAGGTCCGACGAGCAGTTAAAATGACTTAATATAAACAAATAAATTACAATTTGTAAACACCTCCTCTCATGACTGCAATTTGCGAATACAATCCCAACAATTGTGAAGAAAGTACCATTGATCTCTGTCACTTTCTTTTTTTCATAGAGTAAAAAAGTGAAGTATTATTACACCTTTAATATGAAACTTCACCACCTCAGAGAAAAGTAGTTCTTCACACATGGCAGAGATTGATATGACCTCCTCACATGTATGGGATGCTGTGTTTACAAATTGCAGTCAGACAGGTGGTTGGACTTGAAATGAAAATTGTACGTTGTTTGTAATGGGCTAAAACAAGTCCACACAGGGGTGGGATGTATCTGCCCCTTCCTACTTCAGCACTGTGGCGTTAGAAAAAGTCAATTATAGTGTAGAATGTCTGCCTTCCCACATGATAGGAAAGAAGTTTAACTTTTCCTACTCAAACACAATGACGCTAATGAAACCCCTCACTAAGTTAAGATGTCTGCCTTCTACATCAGTACCATGTATCTAGTAGAGTCCACAGAATGGTACTATATTTGCCTACTCCAACATGATCAACATGATAGAGCTAGTATCGCTGCGCATTTTGGTTGGATGTCTGCTTTCTTCTATTTAAGCACCTGAGGTTAAATGTCAGATGAACTTGTCACATGTAAACATTTTGCTTTATTTATAGGCTAAGCTCACATTTTCTAAGTAAGACTGCATAGCATTGTGAGGTGCTCAATGTTGGTGTCCATGTATTGTTATCAATTACTGTTAACTTATTGTCTATTTATCATCGGACACCGAGTCATGTCAGGCATACGCAATTCTCACATTCTGGAAATGCATACAATACCCCGACCCCATCATAATATCACGGACACATCCAACCTGCCCTCACCAAAGTCGTTCAAGGTTTTGTATGCACCAGTGTCTACCTCCCATACTACATCCCACCTCAAACTTCCTATAGTCTAAGAGCAATAACACTCATGGTGTAGATTATGACCTTCAGTAATTGCATCTGTTTCGATAGATCCTGTTTGTGGGTCTATTTTTTCTTTTCTTTTTTCCTTGAGTGAGTGCCAGGAGAAAAAAAAATCAGGAAGTGGTGTTCCTTAAGTCTAAAGTAGGATATGCTAACAGGATAATCTAAAGTCATTTAAACTTGTCCATGAAAATTAAATGTCACACAGAGGTAAAAAATATTTGTATGGTTTCAACAAAGGCCTGTCTGTTATCAGTGAACATCAAGTTGAAAGAAGACAGTGTGAAATCAATTTGTTCTCCGATCAGTGCTGTAAAGAGATGATTGTTGTTTAAACTATTTCTTCAAATAGGAATGCATTATATATCAGTAAGTGTTTTACATCCTCTATATTCATGATATTGACTGCAATAGAGATAAAAACTTGTTTTACATCCTCTATATTCATGATATTGACTGCAATAGAGATAAAAACTTATTTTAATGTTAATATCACTTTGGATATACTTGCAGGTTGCCGCTTTTGTAGGCAGCATTGACCCTCCACCGTCATGCGCGATACTACTGCAGAATGAGGGACGAGGCACAAAAGGTATGTCCTAATGAATGAGATGTAGAGATTTCAGTTTCTGGAGCTTTATGTACAGGGAGTTTTTTTTTATTAAACATGTAAATATTTATAATTAAGGTATGAGATAGTATGGTGAATGGTTGAACTATCTTGGCTAGAGGTTATGCAAATTTCATTGAAGTGGACCCGAAAAAACTTGTTTTAAGATCTCTCTAAATGTAAATAACCTATGAAAAGTTATGGTAACCTTAATGGGTTTCTTTTGGAAAATATTTCCTAACATCCCTGCTAAATATTTCGTATTTATTTATCCAATACAAGTTTTTATTTGTTTCAAAGCAATGGGTCACTGTAAAATATTGTTCAGAGCTTGAACCCATTATATTGGTTATAGCTTTAACATGAATTGTAATCTCTCTTACCTTGTTCACACCTATTCAACTTCAAAATACAGTTACTACAATTCTATTCATTTTTATTCTACATGTATATGTATTTTTATTCTGTACAGTTTATGGTAAATCATCTATACCACTACATCATAAATGTACATTTCCAGTATGTACGTATTCAATATTTAGAGGATCCAGTAATCGAGAGGAGTTTTCTACGGACCCTGGGGTTATCCGGAAATTTTTGCCATGCCTGCCAGAGCCCGCAGAGAGTATGTGGACACTGAATTCAATGCATTTGACTGCCATTATTTACATAAATTTGCCCTTCATGTAGCTACACACAAATACAACAAAGATAGATATTTATATTGGAAGTAACTGGCTGCAACTTTATTTAATAAATACACCAGAAACTGACTTTGACTCATGCGAGCACAGCTGTATCCCACAGCCGCCATAAAGTCAACATGTATCTGGCATGCGAGATGTTACTGCTAATGTCCACATGCCTTTACATACCTTCCACCCGCTGGACACAATTATCTGACCCTGCTCCCTGGGCAAACCCTAGGTGAGCTGAATCCCTGTAAATGACTCCCAAAATGCTTTACTTCAAGCCCGATATGCAGGCTCCCTTGGATAAACAGGATAACTTTCCCAATCCCATCTCACGGATACATAAGTCTGACCCCACATACATTATACAGCAAGAATCCGGCCAAACAAGTGTGTCTATACATGCTTGTAAGGGCAATTTATGAGGACACCACTTGATCGGAATTTAGGGAGGTTTGTAATGCATTTTGAATTCATTTAAGACAACACAATTGCCTTCTGTCGATACCTGTGCCCCATCAGACCGAAACAAAAACTTATTCATGAATGCAACATTTCTAATAGTTGCGGCCACCTCCCCGTAGACGCTCTTCCTAGTCCTATCAATTGCCAGGTCATCTGATGCTGATCGCCATTGCAGATGAGGCAAAATTCCTAACAATATGAGGGCAGCCTCAACTTAAGCAGAGAATAGTTTCTCTAATGTCATGGTATAAATCTCCACATGTCATGTGGCCTAAATCATTGCCTCCCAGGTGATCATGATCAGGACATCTGGAACAGTTTGCCTCCCAGGTGATCATGATCAGGACATCTGGAACAGTTTCCAGGTTAGCCTCATTGTCCCGTTCACCTGTGCCCAGTTCATACCACTTACTACCCTCCACTGGATATGAAACCCCATCTCCTCGAGCTTCAGGTTGACAAGGCTGGGATGGCAATGGCAGGCAAACCAATATACCCGGTATACCAGCGAGTCACCGTAATAGCTGTTACCAAACTCTGCAGTTACCAAGAGAGGGCCATTGGCCTGGTTGATAGAAGGGAATCACCCATGCTGGGTGGCAAGTCACAATTAATGGGGAGAAAACTCTCATTCCTTCCCGAGTCACACATAAAGAGATAGTCGAAGGGAGATCACCGGTGCCTGGTAGATGGTCACAGCCAAGAGGGATAACTAACCTCAATCCTCAAGATATTGGCAACTGGCGTCCCTTAACAATAGGCTCATTAATTATTCGCATCTTTACAAACATTCTTGCGAAACGTCTCGGGGAAGCCATAAAACTAAATCACCGACAAAGGGGCTTTATACCTGCT
>JAVTVY010054718.1:0-30811 GCA_036873755.1 Hanleya hanleyi | reverse complement strand
AGCAAGCTGACAATACAGCATCACACATGAGGTCTGTCAGCCAATCAAAAGTCTACATGCTTCTCTGAGATATGATAAAGGCCCATATATCCCCATACTGGCTATGGGGGTATAGGTCCAACCTGGGTTTTTGTTTTGTGGGCTTTACTATGGGTTGTTTGGTCTTGTTTTTCTCGTCTCACCAAGAAAAACACGATGAGAGGGGTCCCGGAGCTAAGCGGGGAAATTTTTCGAAAAGTACCGGGTAGGTCTGTATATAGGCCCATGTAGTCCCATCCTGGCTATATGGGGGTATAGGTCCAACCTGAGCAATTTTTTGTGGGCTTTACTATGGGTTGTTTGGTCTTGTTTTTCTCGTCTCGCCAAGAAAAACACGATGGGAGGGGTCCCGGAGCTAAGCGGTGAAATTGTTCGAAAAGTACCGGGTAGGTGTGTATATGGGCCCATGTAGTCCCATACTGGCTATATGAGGGTATAGGTCCAACCTGGGAAATTTTTGTGGCCTTTACTATGGGTTGTTTGGTCTTGTTTTTCTCGTCTCGCCAAGAAAAACACGATGGGAGGGGTCCCGGAGCTAAGCGGTGAAATTTTTCGAAAAGTACCTGGTAGGTCTGTATATAGGCCCATATAGCCCCATACTGGCTATGGGAGGATAGGTCCATACTGGGTGGACGTTTTGGGGTCTAGGTGAGCCCCTAGTGGTCCTATGGTGTCGTATGAGGTCTTATTTTCAAGCTCTCGTGGAGGAGCACCCGACTGGACTAATGCATCGTCCGTTTTCAATATTATGCGCATGCGCAGTCTGGCCGTAGTATAGCAAGCAGGCATTTTGGGGTGTATGTGGGGGTGTGTTTGAGGTAGAGAGGGACCATCCTTGGTCTGAATGCGTCCTGGGAAGTGTTATTTCGTAGCTCTCGGGGTGTAGGCCCCGATGTGAGGGTTGTTCATGTCATCTGTGGCGTCTTCGACGTCATCAGTACGAGTAGTAGCGAAAGTGGTCAGTTTGGGGCAGTCAAGGAAGGTATTTGGTGTAGAGATGGACCATACTTGACCCGAATGCGTCTTGTGGGGTATAGGGCATAGGGTACACCAGGGTGCGGGTGCACCAGGTATGTGTGTGTGATGCATGTCGTGTTTATATGCAAGAGCTCCGAGGGCGCCACCTGTCTTGTGACAACTTCCGGTTCCGGTCACGTGAAGGTAAACATGGAAAAAACCCGGATGTAAAATGAGGACCCGGATGTAAAACGATGACGTCACTTCCGAGCTCTGAGCTACACACGCTTTGAGCTCCAAGAGCTCCGATCCAAGATCTCTTCCACACGGGAGCTCCCACCACCACCGGGCGTTGACGCCCGTCAACGCCCGGTGGTGGTGATGGTGGTGGTGATGTTGGTGGTGGTGTCTGTACATATAAGAATGAACATGTATCCCTCATCAGTCCTTATGTATTGGTCGACTGATCAACATGTCGTGTACGTGTACGTTCTGTCAGAGAACCTTCTCTCGTCGCGATAGTATGCTCAGGCACATTCAAGGCAAACACAAATAAGAGACACCGCCGAGTCCCGCTATAGGTCCAACAAGTGCAGTAGAGCATCCCTATACGATGACGGTGAGCGGCCCTCCGGAATGTGGAAAGACGTCCTGGGTGATGAAGTTCTTAGAGGAAGGTGTGGCAACCCCAGCTCCGACAGGTGTTGTTTGGTGTTATAGCCAATGGCAGCCCGCCTACGAAACAACGCGATTACAGAATGTGAGTTTCGTCCCAGGGATTCCTCACGACAAAGACGAACCATATTACTTTGACCCCGAGCAGACCAACGTGGTAGTGCTAGATGATCTGATGAGTGCGGCCAAGGACAATTCATACCTTGCCGACTTGTTTACTAAAGGCTCCAATCATAGGAATCTATTTCACCCAGAATCTCTTTCCTCAAGGAAAGGCGTCCAGAGATATTGCATTGAACTGCCAATACTTTGTATTATTCTCCAATCCCATTGACAGAGCACAAATCCGTGTGTTTGGTAGTCGAATTTATCCTCAGAACATCGACCATTTTAGCAGGCATTTCAAGGGGCAACAAGTCGTCCGTACGGCTACCTATTCGTAAATTTAAAAGCTCATACCCCCGAAGATCGCCGGCTGACGACCCACCTGTTACTCGGCGAGGAATCACCGCAACGTCATATACCCCGACACCAGCCACCGAGTCCACATCTGGCAGAGCAGCAGCAGCAACCCACCCCCACACAGCGAGGCCCCTTCATACCATCAGTCCCGGAATATCACCCAACCGTGAAGGATCAACTCAACCCCGTGCAAGGGAATGAACATAATGTGAACTCGAGCCTATGGAAAGATTTGTTCAAAGAAAGTATGAACGCCGAGAAGGGCATGACGTTGAGGGCCACAGAAAACAAGTTTCAACGCAAAGCGTATTCGAAGGAGGAAAACGCAATTTTAGCCCGTAACAGGTTGGCACTCAGACTACGACGGGCTTTACGTCAGCAGTATGTCGACCTCGTGACACATATGAAACTGTTGAATAAGGACCCAGTCCATATGGAAATTGAAAGAACAGCGTCGATGTTGAAAACCTCGGGAATGAACTGGAAACCGGCGTATGTCAGAGCAATAGCACAAAAGAAACATTTGTTCGAACGCATCACTAAACGACGTTAAAGCGTTAAGAAAGTGTGTTAAGGGGTTAAGATGGGTGTTAAAGCGCTAAGACGAGCGTAACGACGGGCGTCACCGCATTTCGATGAACTAGTGTCAATTCCATGAAAATCAGAGCTTTTGGGCTAATTCACCAGGGTGTTGAAACGCTAAGCTAAGCGTTGACGGGTGTTACTGTCTATACAAGGAAGTGTATTCCCAAAACACGCACCTTCGACGTTCAACTGTCAACATGGCTTATACTTGCTCTGAGTGTGAACGCACGTTCACCAGACATTATGATATGATGCGACACCAGAAAAATATTCATGGGATTGAAGACTTCGAGGAGTCCGTTGAGGCGGATGCTGATACAGAGAGACTGCTGAGAGTGTATCGACTGATACCGAAACAACAGAGATTGCTGAGGGTCTATCTAGTGATACGGAGAGCTTGACCTCAGATAGTCAGCCTACGTCCGTGGAAAGTGAGGCAGAACCAACCTTCTGGGATCGTATTGTGAGCGCAGCTATCAATACTCACGCTGCAGCGATCGAGGATGCCGGACAGGATAACATACAACAGGCATACACCCAAATGCGCCCCTGCATCAGGAAAACAGCCATGGCGATCTATGAACAGTATACCTTACTACTGCTTGAAATGAAAGGCGACCCGACGCACAGGCCCATCATGAAGACCAAGCGTCACTTGGAAGAGGATATGGGGCTGCCACCCACCGAGGGCCTGGAAAATGCGATCAGGATGCGCAAACAACTCTTTCAGGACATGCTGCCCGAACAATATCCTGGACTGCCCGACGACGATTAGAACAAACGGATGAGAGCAAACATGGCCGAAGATGGAACTTTCTTAAGGACGGCTTCTGATTGGACAAGAGCAGCCGAAAATACATCTAACGGGCAAGAACGGGTATGATGTAACATTTGGGAGAATAAACTATATGAAAACTTGTTGCTGTTGTTGTTGTTGTTCTCTCATCTGTCATCCTTGTTGTTGTTGTTGTTCTCTCTCCGGTCTATATCATGGCGTCAAGGCGTTATGGTAGAGCGTTAAGGCGTAACGACGGGCGTTGACGGGCGTCACTGCATTTTCCATGAATTAGTGTCAATTCCATAGAATGTCTAGAAAATCAGAGCTTCAGGGCTAATTCACCAGGGCGTTGAAGCGTTAAGCTTGGTGTTGCTGCAAGATGACACCTCATTCGACGCAAATAGACCGCGAATGGTCCATATCTACACCAAATACCGTCCTTCACATCCCAAAAGGTACGACGGGAAAAACCCACTGCGCATGCACAGATTGACGCGACTTCCAACGAAACGAGCCAGTCTGACCCACGAGAGCTTCACACTGATACCCCACACGACGCATTCGGAACAAGGATGGTCCATCACTACACCAAATACCTTCCTTCACTGCCCCAAAATGCTCACTTTCGCTACTACTCCTACTGATGACGTCACCGATGACGTCACAGATGCTGTGGAGAGCCCTCAAATCGTGGTCTGCACCCCGAGAGCTACAAAATGACACCCCACAGGACGCATTCGGACCAAGGATGGTCCCTCTCTACTCCAAATACCTTCCTTCACTGCCCCAAAATGTTCACTTTCGCTACTACTCGTACTGTTGACGTCATCGATGACGTCACAGATGACGCGGACATCCCTCAAATCGGGGTCTACACCCCGAGAGCTACAAAATGACACCCCAAACGACGCATTCGGACCAAGGATGGTCCATCTCTGCACTAAATACCTTCTTTCACTGCCCCAAAATGCCCACTTTCGCTACTACTCCTACTGATGACGTCATCGATGACGTCACCTGCTGTGGGCAGCCCCCAAATCGGGGTCTGCACCCCGAGAGCTACAAAATGACACCTCTCACGACGCATTCGGACCAAGGATGGTCCATCTCTACACCAAATACCTTCCTTCACTGCCCCAAAATGACCACTTTCGCTACTTCTCGTACTGAAGACGTCACCGAAGACGTCACAGATGACATGGACAGCCCTCAAATCGGGGTCTACACACCGAGAGCTACGAAATAACACCTCCGAGGACGCATTCGGACCAAGGATGGTCCCTCTCTACCCCAAACACACACCCACATGTAACGGGAGGCACTTGTACCAGTGCTTGTACTAGCTTACAGCTAGCGGGAATTTCCCTTTAGCTCAGTCGGTAGAGCGCTGGTGTGGCAAGTAAGAGGACCGAATCGATCGAATCCCGGTAGCGCCTAAAACTCCCCGTCCGTTACATTGGTGCCGTGACCACTGGTTCATCGAGCGTGGGGCTCTGGACCAGAGAATTGGGTTGTCTCGGAGGGGGAGAGAATTTAGGCGGGGAGGAGTGTAACGGGAGGCACTTGCACCAGTGTTTGTACTAGCTCACAACTAGAGGGAATTTCACGGTAGAGTGCGTTTTTCCAACTTTGAACGCTCTTTGGCGCGTCAAAGTCCACATTTTTCTTGACAGTGTAGATAAACGCAAGGTTTGAACTTGATATTTTCTAGCTCCATGATATAACAAAACGACGGTCAAGTGTTTTATCAGGAATTCTTTTCATTCTTTATCCTATATCAGCAGACCGGTCGCTTCTTAATGATCTTTAGTGCAAAGAGACTGATCGCCGGACCGTACCCTGAGTTGTAGTGGGAAGCTAGGAGTACCTGCCAGGTACCCCAAATATCATCAAGTGCGCTGAGGTTCAAATTTCCAGAGATATCCAAACAGTAAAATTGGCACCTCAAGCCACTCTCAGGTGCAGTGTATCCCTCAGCGAGGTGGAGTTGAGATGTGCACGAGGAACATCGAAAACACAACTATTTCTGCAATTACAGTTGATTCTTCCTTGATATTCTAATACGCAAAAGTCCAACATGTGGCGATCAACCTAACATGTGAACGGTCAATTTAACATGTGAGCGGCGTACATAATATGTCAGTGGTCAGCCTAACATGCGAGCGGTCAACCGAACATGTGAGCCGTCAACCTAACATGTGAGCGGTGAATCTAACATGTGAACGGCCAACCTAACATGTGAGCGACCGATATGTGAGCGGTGAACCTAATATGTGAGCGGCCAACATGTGAGCGGTCAACCTAATATGTGAGCGGTCAACGTAATATGTGAGTAGTCAACCTAACATGTGAGTAGTCAATCAAATATATGAGTGGTCAATCGTACATGTGAGTGGTCAACCTAACATCTGAGCGGTCAACCTAGCATGTGAGCGGTTAACCTAACGTTTGAGTGGTCAACTTAACATGTGAGCAGCTAACCTAATATGCGAGCGGTCCACCTAACATGTGAGCTGTCAGGCTAACATGCTACACAGATACACAGAAGACCCCGATGTAAAACCATAAAAGAGATTAATGTATTTGATAAACGATAACCGACACATCCACTTGAAAGATATATGTAAAATGATGACTACGTACCTCAAGTTCCTAAGGTGCATGAGATTACCAGTAATTTCCCTCTAACTTACACAACAATGCTCAACAAATAATTAATAATGATAACTTAAGAGGTTGTATGTTAGGATATGTTTTAGTTTCATTTATTAGTTTCCTGGTGTCAATAAAATTGACATGTTTATACTGTCGACATCTTTCATGTCGTCTGGATTTTCTTTCGAGTATATTTTAGTCCATAAGGTGTACTTGAGGTGTAGATAAATTACATGTAAATGTTGACATCTATCCATGAAGTCCGTCCATAAGGTGTACTTGAGGTGTAGATATATTACATGCAAATGTTGACATCTATCCATGAAGTCCGTCCATAAGGTGTACTTGAGGTGTAGATAAATTACATGTAAATGTTGACATCTATCCATGAAGTCCGTCCATAAGGTGTACTTGAGGTGTAGATAAATTACATGTAAATGTTGACATCTATCCATGAAGTCCGTCCATAAGGTGTACTTGAGATGTGTACACCTCAAGAAAAAATGTGTACGTCTGGGTCAAATGCGACCCCGCCCTTCACCAACAGCTTCACATTTAAACCAAGCCCTCATGATCAATAATTTTCATCAAATTTGTCTCATTGGTATGTAACGTGGACTTATGAGCCGACCGGGGATATAAATACCTCTCCGTAATGCAGGTAAAATGCTCTTCTTCTTCTTTCAAAATCCTCCGGGAATATAGATTATAAATTGTTACATATCGTAACATTAATTTTCCAGCAAAGGTAGTCTATTTTTTAATGTCGTCTATTAACATGCAAATTAGACACACAACGATTTATTGATGATCCTCTATAGGCAAATAGATACGTCCATTGTCGACTATATGTTGGACCGTAGTTTCACATTATTGTACACAAATTCCGTCTCAGAGAGACAGTGTTAGATGAGGCTGTTAGTATAATTGTAAACACAGTGTGTGAAACTGTATATTTTAAAATAGTACTAGTTCATCATTCTCTATCAGATGACTTAATAGGGCTGTAACATCATCGCTGTGAAATATTTGTAAATGATACCGCTCAAGCCGATGCTATGGGCATGTGATCATGTCATTCAATATGTCCACATGAACATCTACAATAAAAGCGTGGTTGGGATACAAATCATCAAGGAGATCACTTCAGGTTCTTGTGATCTTGTGATGTTTTTAGAAATTTGCGGTCAGTTTATTTGTCTGTGGGTGCATGTGACTTATTCTGGATGCTAGAACTTGGGTCAGTGTTTCCGTTTGGTTTAAATGATAATGTCAGTGGGTTCGGCAATGCTACAAACCGCCGCTCAAATATATCCAACATTACACAACTATTTAAACCCCATCAACGGAGACAACGCAGCCATGGTTGGCGAAAGTTTAATAGTTCGATGATTCACGATCATATCACTTTAAATTACTTAGTGGGTTTAACTAACGCACCCAATAGTATACATAGCGTACGTACAGTTCTGTATGCGTTACCTCTGAGAGCTTTAAATCAAATAGCCAGAGATATACAACAATCTGCGTCTTCAGGAAATATAATACCATCAAAATTCAGTAAAGTATGTCAAGATATAGCGTATTTTCGGTTGTATCGTCCAGTGAACATAATCGACACATCTCAAGATCGGCTTTTCTTGAAACTCAACTACTTAGATAAAGGACTGGACATCATTAATTTACCTCGAATCCTGAATGATCCGCCCGGTGAGCTACGTAACGCTGTAACAAACCATTTCTAAGTTCACAGAACCTCCTTGCATTTCAGCAGAAATACTAAATTATAGCCACCAAAATATTCCACTACCCACTGGGCCGGCTAAGTTTGATCAAACTTATGCCACTGTCAGGAGGCCAAGTAGTTGTGATTGTGAATTGCCGAACTTTATCTATACACCATGCAAACATATTGTGACTGGTGACCTTGATGTGGTGAGTGATAAGGATCTGAAATTACTCCTGATGAAAGGACCTAAATATAGAGAGCCACGAAGAATAAATATGAAGGCCGACCAGAAGATAGTCCTGTCTGCATTAGAACAGTACGTTATTGATTGGTCTAAGCGAGAAAAAGTTGAACCTACAGTACTCGCTGATTGGCTGGACCTCACCAAGAGCAAGGTCGTTGAAACAATCCGCCATATTGACAGAAGTACTCTTCCCCAAGTAAAACAAGTACTGAGAAACCTCAATTCGCAAGAGGTTCTACCAAATCTCCAGAGTAAATTCGTCATAGTCCCAGCAGACAAAGCTCCGAATAATATATTCATATGTAAATATTACTATTACCAGGTGCTGGTTAAAGAATTGAGTGTAGACATATCTTCATCAAATACGTCTACTTACTCCCAAACTGCATTTACTCTGGAAGATTTATTTAACAATCACAAAAGTTTCTCAGGGAAAGAGGTATTTGTCTTCCAACCAATCATAACGACATACCAAAAATATACTGGACTCCCAAAATGTATAAATCACCATACAAAGCTAGATTCATAGCTGGTTCTAGAAGCTGCACCACCAAGCTTCTTTCAACCCTATTGACGAGGGCCCTTCAGGAGGTAAAAGCATTTTGGGAAAGGTATTGCGCCACTATTTTAAGAACTCTGGCGTTGAATGTATGTGATATTGAAAAACTCAAAATGTCTTACGGAAGAACTTGATGCTAAAGGTCACATACCGTACAGACATGTATCCACATGGGATTTCTCGACTCTCTATACTACAATCCCTCATCAGGACCTTATTGACCGTATAAGTTCATTAATAGTATCTGTGTTCAAGAAAACTGATCGTAGATATATTAATGTCGGAAGCCATAAAGCATTCTTTAGCTCGACTACATACAAGAGATATCATTCATGGATGTTTCTTTGTTTATAGAGTTGCTTGAATTTCTCATTAAAAATATCTATGTGAAATTTGGCAACACAATATATCAGCAGCATATAGGTATTCCAATGGGTACTAATTGTGCACCCCTGTTGGCTGACCTGTATCTGTTCTCTTATGAATATGACTATATTGTAACGATCACACACTCTGGCCACCATATAATGTAATTGAAATACACTATAGTGATGCTCAGAACATGTACCGGTCAGGATAGCGGTTAATTATACACTTCTCGAACATCTCAGTACTTCTTGGTACATCTCGGTACTTCTCAGTACGATACTTCGATATAACGTCTAGGATTCTGACACCACAGATATAGAGAGATATCTGAACTCATAGGATAGGATAGGTTGAACTTAAACTGCATAGATGAAGTTAACACCGTGTTCAAGTTTCAACATAATAAAGGTATGGTTTTATTCGCCATAGAAAACACAAGATATATATTGTATAACGTGACGTGGTGTGATGAAACGTGATGCAAACACTTGCATTAACCTGGTCAAGTAACCTCTGTGTATACATGTAATATATAACACATGAACTCTCATGGATGGGTTATGGGTGGTTACAGGTCACTCATCATCTCTGTATACACTTCAGAATAACACCACTTCAGTGTAAATAACCTGTAACAGCATACAGGTGTTATGGGTTTTATCACTGTAATACCCCGTAACTGCTTACGGGTATTACGGGTTTGTTATGGGTATACTTCCTCACTAGGTGTACTTGTAACACAGGTACAACATCAGAGTAATACTCCGTAACTTCTTACGGGTCTTACGGGTTATAGACTTGTTATGGGTTCTGGGTTTATTCATCTAGGAGCACTCAAAACATCAGTTGCACACATCCATACCACCCCGTAACTTCTTACGGGTATTACGGGTTAGGATTATTCATCTCTAATAGTCATCATAGGACAGATACATCTATAACACCCCGTAACTCTTACGGGTTTCTTACGGGGGTTACAAGTTTCTTACGGGTTATGTGTTTGTTACGGGTTATGGGTTTGTATGGCTCATCTCTAAAATGTATGGGACATCTGTGCGGTGGGGTAAGGCTTCTTTAATTGTCACTCAGTGCCATATCTTCAGTGTAAGAACCCATATTGTACCTTATTGGCAGGTCTTCTCAGTGAGAAAGCTTAGAGCAATCTGTCATCAGTGAGAGAGCCAAAGGCTTTCTGCTCTCAAATCGTCCTGTCATCGTATTTATACTCTCCCGCTCGTGCGGTCATTCGGTACAACTCCACCTATCGGGAACTTTCCCAACTACAAAAACACTGTACAGCCACCCATAAGAGTTCACTCTACGGCTTATTAAACATTTCACAGTCATTAATTTCAAGAGAATAAGTAACTATTATGCCTCTGAGAATAATCAGATCGTTAATTATTACTAACAGCGACAATAAATAGTTATAGCAAGATACGAATCTGTCCAGATATGTCATCATGAAACAACATGGCGGACATCGTCCAGAACTTGTTGGCAAAGATGTATAAAAACGGCTATAACTCCATAAAGGAATTATATGTCATCACCTGTCAGCAAATGCTAATGATCTGTACCAAACACTGATACAATCCATCAAGAAAACAGCTGTTAAAAGTACTCTGAATTGATCAGGTGAGCGTTTTACAGGCATAAACGAAAATTAGGCCATCGATAACACATTTACATGTTATGCTTCTGTACTGGAAAAACGATCTCAATAGAACTCTCAATAGAACAAAGCAGTACAGCATAGGCTGGTCGTCTCATTACCCTCTGCTTAATTGTCAGCCTTCCACGGCGACAATAAACCACAAATCAACAAATCTATAACTTCGAAACAGCAGAAAGTTACATTACGCTTATCATTTCAGCAAAAATAGATATACATGTACATTACTCACTTACTGTCAAAATAATACCGTTATATAGAATTCTGTGCGGAGTAGGTTCTCGCCAAATAACATTTCAAGTTAACCCAGAATTATATACCGTACAGATTACAGGTACATGTATTTCGAGTAGATGTATCACAGCATACAAGAGAATATAATGTTCCACCATAATGGTTTAGCTTTTACAGTTATATTTACCACAATGGATACAACATGTATCTCAAATGCATTTGTTTTCTTCTTCCAGGTTGACACGTTATGCAGTAGCTCCCTCATGGCTTTGGCTGCAACCTTCTTAGCTCATCTCAGCCTGTATGAATTAGGTTACGTCTAATCCATATCATCTAATCCGTCTCCATCTACTGGATCAATCAACATTCATGAATTAGGTCACGTCTAATTCTTGTCATCTGAATCATCTTCATCACCATCATCAACTGGTTTAATCAGCTTCGGTAAACCATCCTTTTTGGCTTTTGACACAGCCTTCTGTGCCCACTTAAGGGTCAAATCACCCTGATATGGCTTCAATTTGTTGTGGTGAACTAAACGCTTAGTTCCCTTCGCATCGAACTGTATTACGTAATCGAGGTCATTAACTCGAAACGTCACAACATAGGGTCCTCCGTAAGGACTCTGGAGCTTAACGCTCCGCCCCTTCTTTCGCATCTCGTGGAGATACCACACGTAATCTCCAGGCTGATATTGGTGTAACATCCCTTTAGCATCATAGGATTTCTTCTGTCGCTTCACTGCAACTTTAAATGCTTGCGAGCAAGGTCATGCGCATGCTACATTTTGTCTCGTAGCTGGTCACCGTATTCGCCATATGACGTGATCTCGCCAATATCAGAATCACCACTGCCAAATACCACTTCTGCTGGAAGTCTCACCTCACGGCCTAACATCAACAAGTTGGGGGTCAGCCCAGTACTTTCATGTGGAGTCGCTCTGTAAGCAGCAGCGAGGCATCCCAAATGAAGGTCCCACTCTCGTTGTTGGCCTCTTAGGTAAGCACGAATCATCCTCACCAAGGTTCGGTTGAAACGCTCAACTTTCCCATTACACTGTGGATGTCGGGCAGATGTTCGAGTTTTCCGTATTTCGAGTAAACGGCAAAGCTCGACAAACAATACACTTCGATAGTTAGAACCCTGGTCACTATGTAAATCTAGTGGACATCCAAATCGGCTGATAACTTCATCCAAAATCTTCTGCGCACACGTAACAGCAGTCTGATCTGGTATGGGGAATATCTCGACCCAATTCGTGAAGTAATCAGTCACCACCAGTATAAATCTATTCCCACGAGGCGTCTTCGGGAAGGGTCCGAGAACATCCGTCGAAAGACTGTCAAGCGGTGCTCCGACTCGCATGTCTCCAAGAGGAGCTCTAGGGGTATGGGTAGGCATCTTATTCGCTGCACACGAATCACATCGGCTCACCCAGTTATTTACGTCTTCACGGATACCCCACCAGTAGAACCTCTGCAGCGCTTTCTCTCTGGTCTTCTTTCGACCTAAATGCCCGGCAAGAATGCTGTTATGCATCTGCCGCAATACATGGTCTCTCAAACTCAAAGGTACTAGAAATTGCCAATGTGACCCACTCAAATTTTTACGGACAAATCTCCGGAATAAGACCCCATCTTTGACGTCTAAATTGTCCCAGCAATTCCAGTAATGCCTAGTGGCTGCACTCGACGCACAAACTTCAGATCCATAGGGTCGTCTTCCTGTTTCGAACCATCTCAAAACAGGCCCTATATTTGGGTCATCTAGTTGCTTCTTGCGTAACGTGGACATGGCATACCCTTGTATCCATGGAGTCTCGGCCACTCTACCACACACATCTCGAGTGTTACACCCTCTGCTTAGGCTGAAGTATCTACTGACTTCATCGCGACACGTAAGCCAGAGTGTCCACACTAACCCCAGGAGTCGTCTGAAAAAGGATTTTGTCTTGTATTCCGCATCTACTTTGTTTACCTTAGAAACGTCATGTTTAGGAAAGATTCCTCGATTTCCCAAATCATCGTTCTCACTAAGGTCTTCTAAAGTGATGACACTCAGGAATAAAATCACCATCTTCATAACGTACTCAAACACACGTTTGCACATCTTCACAAAGACTGAAGGCCACACACGAACTGTAACATCAGTGGCAACACTCCTCACTTCGTCTACAGTTTCTGCCTTAGTCTTTTTCACTAATGAAGATTGCATCTCTACGGCTCTCTTCTGGCACCGCGTACATGGACCACACTTCAGAGATATGTCCTGCTCTGAATCTAGGCACTCACAGTCTCTTGGGTTCTGGCATCGGGACATCGCGTCAGCATTCCCATGACGTTTACCAGGTCGGTACTCAATCTCAAAATCGAATGCTGAAAGGATCTCTATCCATCGAGCAATCCGATTTTTTGGCTCCTTTAAACTGAACAACCATCGCAATGCTTGATGGTCTGTTCTCACCAAAAATCTCTGACCCAACAGATAGTGCTTAAAATACTCCGTGAAGTACTTTACCGCAAGCAACTCTCTGTCAGTAACACAATAGTTCTTCTCAGCCTTATTCAGTGAACGACTCGCATAGGCTATGACACGTTCTTCTCCGTCTTGTACCTGAGATAGAACTGCCCCTATGGACACATCACAGGCATCAGTATCCAGTATGAATTTACAATCATCTCGTGGATATGCCATAATATCCGGACTCGTCAAGGCTTCCTTGATTCCGTCAAATGCCTTCTGACAGTCTTCCGTCCATCTGAATGGCTGGTTCTTCTTTGTTAACTCAGTAAGGGGTTGAACCATAAGGGAGAAATTACGCACAAAACGTCTATAGTAATTTCCCATCCCTAATATGGCTCGTACTTCTGTCACGTTCTTAGGAACAGGCCAATTCAGAATTTTCGACACATTATCGGGGTTCGGTAATATGCCGTGTTCTGAAATGACGTGACCCAGAAACGTTACTTCTTTCTTCAAGAGGTGGCACTTCACAGGTTTTAGCTTCAACCTAGCCTCTCGTATCCTCTGAAGAACTTCTTTCAATCTTTTTGAGTGCTCGTGGAAAGATCGACCATACACCACCACATCATCGAGGTAAATAAGACATTTGACCCACTGTAAACCACTGAGAGCTAATTCCATGACACGTTGGAAGCAAGCTGGTGAATTTGAGAGCCCGAATGGCATGGTTGTGTACTCGAACAGACCAAATTTTGTGCAGAACGCGGTCTTAGGAATATCTTCTTTCCGTATTGGCACCTGATTATATGCCGAAGTGAGGTCGAGAGTGGAAAACCATCTCGAACCTTCTAAAGCATCTAAACAGACCTGAGTACGGGGTAAGGGGAACGCATCTTTACGAGTTACCGAATTCACCAGGCGATAATCAACGCATGGTCTGACTGACCCACATTTCTTCTTCACTAGCACTATCGGAGAAGCCCATGGAGAAGTTGAAGGTCTCACACTTCCTTGCTTCACTAACTTCTCAAGTGCTTTCCGATCTTCACCCGCAAATGCTAGAGGTAGTCGTCTGGGTGGCTGCTTAATCGGTTTAGCATCTCCAGTGTCAATAACATGCTCAGTGAGATGTGTTAGTCCCAAATCAGTATCATCTTTAGAAAACACATCTTGAAACTCCGTCAAGATCTTTTCCATAACCTCAGATTCGTCTGACTTCAGGCCCTTCACCGTCTCATTGTAAAGCTCAGTAAGATGGGGCGGAATACAGAATGAGTCAGCTCTCTCATTATCACCGGTATTCACACCCTTGGTCATCTGTCTGGTTACTTCAGGCTTTGCAACATAGTCACGGGACATCGAAAGTCTTCGAATACAGTTATATTCATCTCCAGCCATCTCATCTTCGATATCAACTAGCACTTGGATATCGGAATTTGATACACTCTCAGCATACCCCACACAGGTATCCTGATTTATCGACTTTGCCTCAGAAAAAGGATTCAACAAACACACCTTCACAGTGACATTATTGGCAACGTCAACAACACTGGAGCACAAAACAAGATTGATCTTCTCAGCAAAATGGGGAAATGGTTCTATAACCATATCTCCATCATCATCATTCTCGCTTCTGTCAATAAGGACATCTATGACAGCTTCACTCATTCCCGGAATGATGTAATGATCTGCAGCACGCACTTTCCTCACCCTAGGTGGAGGAATCTGCTCTAATGGAATTTTGACATTATCCAAGATCATGTATCCCTCACTCAGTAAGAGATCGGCCGCACCACTCGACCTCTTCTGCAGAATATCGGTCCCCAATAGCACGTCATCTTCGATATCGGCTACAGCAAGTTCTTCGTCTAATCGAAGTGACCCTAAAAACATCTCGAAAATGCCCATACCCTTATGATCAAGACTTCTACCATTTGCGCAAACAAACGTTTTAGACCCAGCATCATTTAGTTTGGGACGTCTGTCCTGTGGTATTTTCGAGAAAACACCATCAGAATCTATAGTCTTCGTCGCTCCAGTGTCTACTGTATATGTCACATTTACACCCTGTAATGTGCCCTTAACATAAACACCTTCAGACTTTGGCCTTTGTCGTCTTAACGTCTCATGACCAGTGATTTGATCATACGGATTCGTCATTTTCATAGATGTCACATCAGATAGGCCTTCATCTCCCGGGACCGACTCTCGGCCTAATGGACCGGCCCCTGGCAGTTTGGTGAAACAGACTTCTCACCAGTGGTATGCCCAGGCACTACAGAAACTGGCTCATATCTTCGATTCATCTGAGCTCTAGGTACGAACGGTTTCGCGGAAACCTGTAATTGACCAGACAACTGGTACATACAGTCGCGAATAAACTGGTCACCCCCACATCGGTAACATCCAGTGAAAGCTGCATGGCTACGAGTCATCCCTGTACCATGACCAAACACATTCAAGGGTTTTGACATGGTTTGACGTGGAAAATTCCGTCTTGGTGGTCCACTACCACTGGAATTCTCCAATTTCCCCATACGTTGATCCAGAGATCCCATCAGCTGACTCATCTCTTGCCTGAACTTTTGTATCTCGGTCACGCATTTGTTCACATCAGCAGGTTTCGTCATATTTTCCTTCGGGGAATCATCAGATTTTGATTTAATCATGACGTCCTTAGATCTATCACCCTTAGATCTAGTCTGTATACTGGGCCGTACACTGTCATCAGGTATATCCATACAATCGTCATCTCCGCATTTCACCTTGCGGGCAGTTTTACGGCTTCTTGGATTACTTCCACCGCTCTCTTGAGAACATCTATGTTTAGCCTCCATAAAACGTACTACTTCAACAACGGCGTCATCAATCGTTTCCGGTTCTTTAATGTATTCCACCTGGAATCGTGCCTTCTCATCGATAAGACCATCAAGAAACCGTCTCAGTAAGTCCTCACGTCGTGTTTCTCGATCACGATTCGAATGCGCTTTATCATATAGCCGTTTTAACTCGGAGGCATAATCCTCGACAGCTTCACCCGACTTCTGATTACGATTACTAAATTTAGCACCGTAAGCCTTTGAAGTTTCCACTTTACGGAATCTATGATCAAGTTCGTCTACTAACTGACTGAAATCAGCTCTAACATCTCTAGACAACTGACCATACACAAATTCGCCAGCTTTACCCTGCAATCTAGGGAGTAAGTCATCTAATTTTTCCTTAGTTGACCAGTTTCTAAGACGGGCGACGTCAATAAACCGATTATACCAAACTTCCCATCTTTCCTGCCCAGTAAATGGAGGAAGTTTGGCATAATGGTGTCCATTGCGAGCCCTTGTGCTACTTCTTGCACTTAAACGGCTGGATTCATCACCGGTCTCATCATCATAACTGTCATCGTCATGACGATCAGAAACCCTCGGAGTAGATCTGATAGGATGGGGATCAGAAGCTTGATCTCTTCTAGTGCCCTTGTGTTCAGTTAACCCTTTAACTTGTTGAACGACATCACCCATAACACTACTCAGCGCCCCATTAAAGTCTTTCATTACCCCACGCATAGCCTCGGTTACTGCTTCAGCAACTTCTTTTCTTACATCAGACACGTACACATCATGCTTAGAAGTAATACCCTCTAAGTGATCTGCTGATGGCCTCTCTAATAGAGTATCCATATCTATGAATTTCGCACCATTTAGATCATCTTCCTCAGTAGCATCTACATCACTAGCACTCATATTGTCTTCTAGTAAGGTTTTCTCGTGTCGTCTTACAGCAGTACGTCTACCTCGGCGTAGCATTTTGACATTCACGTCTTCCATCTTGTCCAAGATAGGTATATACATGTAACGTCAGCAATATCAGACTTCTAGTTTTGTCTCAATAAATTCATCCACATCAAATGATGAATCAAAGCTAGGCAATGAGGTCGTCTCTCTGGATTCTCCGATTCTCATTAAACGGTGAATCCCACTTCTGAAACAAGAAAAGGTAACGATCACACACTCTGGCCACCATATAATGTAATTGAAATACACTATAGTGATGCTCAGAACATGTACCGGTCAGGATAGCGGTTAATTATACACTTCTCGAACATCTCAGTACTTCTTGGTACATCTCGGTACTTCTCAGTACGATACTTCGATATAACGTCTAGGATTCTGACACCACAGATATAGAGAGATATCTGAACTCATAGGATAGGATAGGTTGAACTTAAACTGCATAGATGAAGTTAACACCGTGTTCAAGTTTCAACATAATAAAGGTATGGTTTTATTCGCCATAGAAAACACAAGATATATATTGTATAACGTGACGTGGTGTGATGAAACGTGATGCAAACACTTGCATTAACCTGGTCAAGTAACCTCTGTGTATACATGTAATATATAACACATGAACACTCATGTATGGGTTATGGGTGGTTACAGGTCACTCATCATCTCTGTATACACTTCAGAATAACACCACTTCAGTGTAAATAACCTGTAACAGCATACAGGTGTTATGGGTTTTATCACTGTAATACCCCGTAACTTCTTACGGGTATTACGGGTTTGTTATGGGTATACTTCCTCACTAGGTGTACTTGTAACACAGGTACAACATCAGAGTAATACTCCGTAACTTCTTACGGGTCTTACGGGTTATAGACTTGTTATGGGTTCTGGGTTTATTCATCTAGGAGCACTCAAAACATCAGTTGCACACATCCATACCACCCCGTAACTTCTTACGAGTATTACGGGTTAGGATTATTCATCTCTAATACTCATCATAGGACAGATACATCTATAACACCCCGTAACTCTTACGGGTTTCTTACGGGGGTGACGGGTTTGTTACGGGTTATGGGTTTGTTACGGGTTATGGGTTTTTATGGCTCATCTCTAAAATGTATGGGACATCTGTGTGGTGGGGTAAGGCTTCTTTATTTGTCACTCAGTGCCATATCATCAGTGTAAGAACCCATATTGTACCTTATTGGCAGGTCTTCTCAGTGAGAAAGCTTAGAGCAATCTGTCATCAGTGAGAGAGCCAAAGGCTTTCTGCTCTCAAATCGTCCTGTCATCGTATTTATACTCTCCCGCTCGTGCGGTCATTCGGTACAACTCCACCTATCGGGAACTTTCCCAACTACCAAAACACTGTACAGCCACCCATAAGAGTTCACTCTACGGCTTATTAAACATTTCACAGTCATTAATTCCAAGAGAATAAGTAACTATTATGCCTCTGAGAATAATCAGATCGTTAATTATTACTAACAGCGACAATAAATAGTTATAGCAAGATACGAATCTGTCCAGATATGTCATCATGAAACAACATGGCGGACATCGTCCAGAACTTGTTGGCAAAGATGCATAAAAACGGCTATAACTCCATAAAAGAATTATGTCATCACCTGTCAGCAAATGCTAATGATCTGTACCAAACACTGATACAATCCATCAAGAAAACAGCTGTTAAAAGTACTCTGAATTGATCAGGTGAGCGTTTTACAGGCATAAACGAAAATTAGGCCATCGATAACACATTTACATGTTATGCTTCTGTACTGGAAAAACGATCTCAATAGAACTCTCAATAGAACAAAGCAGTACAGCATAGGCTGGTCGTCTCATTATGCAGGCGCTTTCAAAAACCGATCCATTCAAAGCCCGTTCCTTCTCATTCACCAAACGCTATATAGATGATCTTCTCGCTGTGGATAATCGCTATATAAATGACGCAGTGAATGATATATATCCACCTTCACTGGATTTGAAGGAAACTACAGATAGCCCTACAGGCACATCTTATTTAGATCTCTATCTCTATAAAAATGAAGCGGGCATTCTCTCTCGTCGACTTTATGACAAAAGAGATGATTACAATTTCGACATCCTAAACTATCCCTTTCTGGATAGTAATATTCCAGTGGGACCTGCATATGGCGTATACATATCTCGCTTAGTAGCATTTGCTAGATCCTGTGTTAGATGTGATGATTTTAATCAACGTCACAAAACATTGTTGCAGAAACTTATAAAACAGGGCTATTCCACCAAGCGCCTCCACTCAAAGTTTCTCAAATTTGGCGATACATATCGCATGCTGATAGCAAAATACGAACGTAGCGTGCAAGATCTATGGCGCTACGTTTCGTAACTTGTGTCTAATTCCGCTTGACCCGGGGCTGGGGGCCGTGTGAATCCATGTACATCAGGATCCTCGTGGTACTCGTATGGACAGTCGCGGTCAAGGCGTGACTGAGATACATCATTCTTTAGATGACGACCTTGCGGCGAATATTATGGATTAAGAATACTGATCGGCGGTGCGGATTTGGTGTTTTTGGAGCATCATGATGTCTTGCCGGCATCATTGAAAACTGTTGACCGCTTCTCTCTTGCAGGAAACAAGCCTATGTTTATGTATACTATGATTGTCTTTTTGAATTTGGTGCTAATACTGTTATATGGAATATGGAATAGGTCTTTGGATTATGGACGCGGATATTCTCTAATGGACGACGGCTGGATTATGAATGACGGACTAGACGCTTGTAATTCCTGTCAGTACACCTCCATCATTTTTCACGACCCTTTTAATCTTGCGTTTAATTTAATCGCTCCAATCTGTTCGAGGATCTTTAGCCAGAAACAAGATACTGTATCATTACGTGACAGGTGCATATATCTCTGATTGTCTTTCAAAATATCATTTATCTGTAAAGTCAACTTATTACCCATTTTCTTATAGAACTCTTTGATGAATTATGCGTAAGAAGCTGAAACAGATCACTGAAAATGTTAAAGATGACATTCCCTGATGATACACTGATCCCACTTTGTCCTTTCGTAAATATATTTCCAAGACGCTGTGATCGTTGCGTTGACATGCCGTGTCCTCTTCGACCTTGATTTGCAACGTTGTACAGTAATTCAGCTATAATGTTAACTTTTAACGTTCTATTCATTGCACATGATTTACAACGATTCTAAGAATTTTGCATGAGCGATTGGGTTAAAGCCTGAGAACGGATCTTTTGAGCCGTATGTAAACGCGTCTCCCTCCATCTCACCGAAGTATTCCCAGAACTTTCTGAATTTGTCTTCGAAGACATAATCATCTGGCTGTATACTAGCAATTCTTTCAAGACGAGCCATCATATCGTGAACTATTTTCTTAGGCGCGTAACAATCTCCTTTCTGTCGTTCTGCGTCCACATATTCTTGTCGGGAATAGAGTAGTTCGCCAAGAATCCTTCCTCTGCACGTCGGTACAACAGGCGAAGGGTGGATACTAGATGAAACCGGAGACCCTGTTCTTCCAGACATTCATCCGCGTGGTGAAATATGGCCATCTTTAGCATGAAAGAATTCAAGATTTCAGACTGTAAGATCCTGTACCGCCTCCTCTGCACATATACTTCAGGAGCCTGTAGCACTTTTTGAGAGTTTCAGACATTGCCTCCATTTTGGCAAACTCCGCATCCGAATAGGACACTCTCCAACAAAGTTCTATCATTTGCAGTTCGATTTGGCGGGTGATAGTCCCGGTATAGCAAATAGCTGTCTGGTGTCGGAGTGTCCAGCGGTTGTGACAGATGATTGGTAGCTTATTGTCGGTGATACATCCACAGTTATTGGGAATTCCTTGAATTGTTCGTCACTGACTTCCTTGGCTATCCACTGTAGTTCCAGGTAAGCGTTGAGTCCTGCGTAAGTGCGCATGTGTGTTATATTGAACAGCAAATGACCCGAATTTTGTGCGAATATTTAGTGTTAACTGATTCAGGAAAAAGTTTCATACTTGCTTCAAACATTAACTTTTCGAACCTGCGGCTGATCTCGTATTGCAAAATACTGGATCCAGGGTTCCGGGAGTATATTACTACTCCGGAATCTCTTTTCTCCTCATTTGTGGCGAACGGGAGGAGTTCAGGGTTTGTGGTGATTACAACACATATAAGGGAGGTGGGAAGAGGTGCTGACATACTGACTGCGTCACATGACTGCACAGAATAGTCTTCTGGTTAACCTATTCTAAAGCACATACCAAGAATCTAACGATTCGTGATACGTGTTGTATCTCAGGTACGCTTTTATTGTACCTGTTCATGTGGCAACTTGGATGATATGACCACACGGCCCTAGCACCGGCATAAGCGGTACTAGATACAACTCCAGAGAGCTATGATGGAAATGCCTTGGACAACTCGTATACTGGTAATTGGTGAGCTGTTTCGCTGTGACAACTCGTACATTGGAGATTGGTGAGCTGTATCGTCGTCAGATGTAAATGACGGCATTTAACACAAAAGACTAGTCTGTAAGGCCCGATGTCCAGGATATTCCTTACAAATTGTTTCAATCGCCACTTTCACCTGGCTTTGAAATCTCTTCTAAAATCACCAGAAAATCAAACTAGTCTGGTAAGCGAACCCTGGTGCCCCCATAGAAACTTCCTCGCTTCAGAACTTTCGAAACTCCAAATAGTGGATCGATTTTGACGATTTCAGCAGTTAAGCTATGTACGAGCTCCTCGACAGCTTCTTTAATGTCCGAAACAACGTCCATAGGAATTTTAAATTGACACACTTCTTGATGAAGATCTCCGAGAAAACGGTTTAGAACGTCTTCTTGTTCAGACATGTCGAAGTAGATGTACGATGATGGATCACACTGAAACTCCCATTAAATTGAAAATCTGAAAAACCAGATTGGCAATATAAGTTAATTAACTATGAGAAATTACGGCAAACATTCACTTTTTCTGAGCATAAGGAGTACTCCACGGACTACATGAAGATTTGTGACTGCAGCAATGGGAAAAACAGGTTGAGACATTGGCTGAGGTTCTCATTCATTTCAGGTTCAATTTGAAGTTGAGGGGAAACAGGAGCATGAGCAGGGTAGGAGCAGGAGGAAGGGGGATAAAAGAGTTGCAAACAGGTTAGGGAATCGTGATCATGGTGCATGAGCGAACTATCCCACCAATCGATTATTCATTTATGATCCGGTGTCCATAATTTTTAGAGAATTGTCAACCATATTTAAACACGGGATACTTCAGGCTATAGAATGTATACCATGCAACTGATATTTTTTTCACAGGCAAGAAGGACAAACAGACGGAGGATCCAGGCAGACAATACCCTTTGACCGAAATTGTCCGAGGGGTAAAATCCAGCAGGCTTCTTCGTCACCATCACAATCCACATCTATGAACCGTACATTTAGCATAAATATAACAATTTTCAAAGATTTGGTGATTTTTCTCCCCAGTGACCCTGGCCTTTGACATTTTGACCTCAAAATGAATTGTCGGTAAGCTTACCCAAGTTTAGTTCTAATCCACGACCTGGCTGGAACTGGATATACCGCACACCTTACGAAATTTAACTGACGCACATACGGACGGACAGAAACAGTGATCGCAATATACGACCTGGTCTATCGACGGACGTATGAAAACAGAGATTCAGTCTCAATTTCCTAGGACGTGAGATCCTCAGGGAGATCCTCAGGGATATGTCGATATCGTATTTATATAGTCGTCAGTCGCTTGTCAAATACGCTGATATAATCCGCGCCAATGGACCTACATCCCTTACTCCTAGGAAGGAGAGTGAGGGACGTAGGTGCAAGCCCGGATTAAATGAGCGTACTTACCAAAACATTCACAGTCTAAATTCACATGCATGCTGTCAGCAGCAGAGATAGCTTATATACTCATACAAAATCTTACCATAACATACCGTCCGTGTATCGGTAAAACGCAGTAACAAGAGATCTATCCTCTCCAATGGCACTCGTTCATATGTGCAGTGTGATTTTAGTTGGTAGAAAGATACTGAACTGTATACATTCTCACTTCCAAACCCGACACCAAGGGTAGCATATAGTATTCTAGCCAACTCTAGCGAATAAATGCAGGCCTGATAACGTAGTGTTGAGTCATCGAGCCTATTTGATCTGCCAGGCTGATCCACCACTGTTTAGATCAATTTTCTATTCTACTGAATTTCAAGCCCCTTATATGTATAAGGCCGGCAAAGTAGGTAAGGAATATGTCAATACCGCGACAGATGGCATCGATTGTGATGCAGTTTTGGGAAATGTTGTTAGCCTACTTTTGACTTTTGTACTCGGAAACTGTTAACATTTTTTTGTCTACACTTGCATCTGTTTCGTGTGGGTTATTTTAGATCACGTGACACAGGTGGGCGAAATCCTTGTTACATGGGTGACCGAATTCGAGTTAGGTGCAGGATTGGCTTTTTTTATAGATATTTTTCAGATTTCCTATGCTTTAACATGGTGCTAAATAGCATACTTGGCAATATTGTGCAGATATTTTTGCTAAACTCCGCAGTAGGCAAAAAAGTGGGTTACTTTTAATAGCATCTTTATTCAATATTTAGCACTTTTATAATCTAGTCTAATTAGAATATATTCGCATTAAAATATCTGTAACACCGTGTCGGAGAAAGAACAATATATTCAATATTTAGCACCTTTATAATATTATATATTAGAATAGATTCGCAGTTAAATATCTAGCTGGCGTCCGAGAAAGACAATATATTCAATATTTAGCACCTTTATAACATCATCTAATTAGAAAAGATTCGCACTTAAATATGTAGCTGGTGTCTGGGAAAAGACAATATATTCAATATTTAGTACTTTTATAATCTACACTAAATAGGCGAGATTCGCAGTTAAATATCCACAAGAGCCTTTCCAGAGAAAAGACAATATATTCAACGTTTAGCACTTTTATAATCTACTCTAATTGGAAGAGATTCGTATTAAAATATCTGTAACACCGTGTCGGAGAAAGGACAATATATTCAATATTTAGCACTTTTATAATATCATCTAATTAGAATATAATTTGATTGTTGCAATCAAGTACCAAAGGAAGATGTTGTTTTTGGCGTTCCGTTTCTTTCGAAATTACATTGAAAGGGGCCGATTGTCTCCGAAACACCTTCGCTCATTGGGTGCATGCCAACATACAGTGTCGTTGAATGATTGGTTTGTTGTGCAAGTAATCTGAAAACATGTCAGCTGTCTGCATCAGTGAGGTTGCCTTTATATCGACCGTTGTAGGCACCAATCAAGCTTTACTTGAGACTGTCTTAAACATCCTATATACCAGCACATGCACGTTGTTTAACCAGGAAGAACGATAGAATAATCTGTTATTGTCTGAGTGGAGTTGCACAGACCACAAGTGAAAATCATCTTCATTTTGTCCAGCCAATTTCTACGTTCCCACTTCGAACTTCCCTTGATATATCTGGACCCCTTCAATGTTCAAATAACTTATAAATAGACACGAGACGTCACTGACCTCGAAAACATTTGAAATTCGAAATGGGTCGCACAAGAGCGTTATTGCTTGGCTGACCTAAATAGTGGGCACCTTATTAGGAGGAAAGACGCCGCTAATAGAGGATGATGTCACTCTACGTGACTTCACTCGCAATCGATGTGTACGTTCTGATTGGTTCTTCTGGCGTTAGTAGGTGAAATTTACACCTCGGATTTTGAAAACTGAAGGGGTCAGATAAATCAAGGCAGGTTCGAAGTGGGAACGTAGAAATTGGCTGGATGAAATGAAGATGCATGGTGAAAATGTACTTCCGACTGTCTGAAAAATCCTTATATACCAGCGCATGCGCGTTGTTTAACCAGGAAGAACGATAGAATAATCCCTGTTATTGTCAGAGGAGTTGCACAGACCAGCAAAGAAGGTGAACTTGGGACTGCCTTAAACATACTTATTCACCAGCCCATGAAAGTTAGAAAATATGTAGCATTTGTGCTAATTATACAATATATTTTCTTTAAGGAGAGGCAGTCGGACAGTTTGGAGCTGCGATTTAGAAGAAATATTCAATATTTATCATGGCTGCGATTTAGAAGAAATATTCAATATTTAGCATTTGTGCTAATCATACAATATATTTTCTTTCGGGAGAGACAGTCCGACAATTTGCGTTTGCGAGTTATCATAAATATTGAATATTTCTTCTGGCTGCAATTTAGAAAAAATATTCAATATTTAGCATTTGTGCTAATTATACAATATATTTTCATTGGAAACAGGCAAGTCAAAGTGCTAACTAGCAGTAATCCTAGAAATTATATTCAAAGTAGCACACCCCTTTCTAAATATCACTGATTTTAGAAATTATTTGCGAAATAGCAGATCTGCTAAATAGCATGCGAGACAATAATAACCTTAATGGGATTATCATTTCCTGGATCTTTGGGTCGAGTGCGGTTTTCCAACTTTGAACTCTCTTTGGCGCGTCAAGAATCCACATTTTTCTTGACAGTGTAGATAAACGCAAGGAGCAAGAAATGAGATTTCTAGCTCCATGATATAAATAAATGACGGTCAAGTGTTGTATCAGGAATTTCCATTCTTTATCCTATATCAGCAGACCGGTCGTTTAATGATCTATAGCAATAAAGAGACTGGTCGTTGGATCGGGTGTACCTGAGTTGTAGTTGAAGCTAGTGTACCTGGCTGATGCATATCATCAAGTGCACTTGTGGTTCAGATGAGGGGTATCCAAATATGCAAATTGGCACCTCAAGTGACTCTCAGGTACAATGTACACCTCAACGAGGTGGAGTTGAGATGTGCACGAGGAACATCGAAAACACAACTATTTCTGCAATTACATTTGATTTTTCCTTGATATTCTAATACGCAAATGCCTAACATGTGGCGATCAACCTAACATGTGAGCGGTCAATTTAACATGTGAGCGGCATATACATCATATGTCAGTGGTCAGCCTAACACGCGAGCGGTCAACCGAACATGTCAGCCGTCAACCTAACATGAGAGCGGTGAACCTAACATGTGAACGGCCAACCTAACATGTGAACGACCGATATGTGAGCGGTGAACCTAATATGTGAGCGAGCAACATGTGAGTGGTCAACCTAGCATGTGAGTGGTCAACCTTACATGTGAGCGGTCAACGTAATATGTGAGTAGTCAACCTAACATGTGAGTAGCCAGTCAAATATGTGAGTGGTCAACCTAACATCTGAGCGGTCAACCTAGCATGTGAGCGGTTAACCTAACGTTTGAGCGATCAACTTAACATATGAGCAGCCAACCTAATATGCGAGCGGTCCACCTAACATGTGAGCTGTCAGGCTAACATGTGAACGGCCAACCTAACATGAGAGCGGTGAACCTAACATTTGAGCGGTGAACCTAACATGTGAGTGGTCAAACTAATATGTGAGCGGTGTACCTAACATGCGAGCGGTCAATCTGAGAAGTGAGCTGTCAACCGTCCTGTCTGTGTCTTGTGTACTGTCCTCAGTGTTTTATAGGGTGAATGGAGGGTGTCTGGTTCCATGCTGCTTCAAAGATTTGTTCCTTGAAGTAGCAGGAAGGCAACTTGGCTCTGTGATGCTTAGTTGATCGTCGCGATATGACTGAAACAATGTTGAAATGACGTTAAATCCTATTCACTGACTCACTCACCCCTAACATGTGAGCGGCCGAGCTAGCATGTGACCAGTGAACCTAACATGTGACTGGTGAACCTAATATGTGAGAGGTCAACCTAACATGTGAGTGGTCAACCTAACATGTGAGTGGTCAACCTAACATATGAGCGGTCAACCGTGAAGGAAAAAAAACATGCACAGAAGCATAACATTATACCTCACAAGTACTGCTAATTGCTACACAGATACACAGAAGACCCCGATGTAAAACCATAATGTATTTGATAAACGATAACCGACAAATCCACTTGAATGATATATCTAAAATGTTGACTACGTACGGTACCTCAAGTTCAAAAGGTGAATGAGATTACCAGTATTTTCCCTCTAACTTACACAACATTGCTCAACAAATAATTAATAGTGATAACTTAAGAGGATGTATGTTAGGATATGTTTTAGTTTCAATTATTAGTTTCCTGGTGTCAAAATAACAATATAATTTACATGTTTATTGTCGACATGTTTCTTGCCGTCTGGATTTTCTTTTGAGTATATTTTAGTTCATAAGGTGTACTTGAGGTGTAGATAAATTACATGTGAATGTTGACATCTATCCATGAAGTCCGTCCATAAGGTATACTTGAATGAGATATGTACACCCCAAGAAAAAATGTGTACGTCTAGGTCAAAAGCGACCCCGCCACTCACCAACAGCTTCACATTTAAACCATGCCCGCCATGATCAATAATTTTCATCAAAGTTGTCTCCCTCTATCAAGACAAGATTTATCAACATTGGATTGGTATGTAACGTGGACTCAGGGATATAAATACCTCTCCGTAATGTAGGTAAAATGCTCTTCTTCTTTCAAAATCCTCCGGCGATATAGCTTATAAATTGTAACATATCGTAACATTAAATTTTCGAAGTAGTCTATTTTTTAATGTCGTCTATTAATATGTAAATTAGACACACAACAATTTTTTGGATGATCCTCTATAGGCAGATAGATACGTGCATTGTCGAGTATGGTGGACCGTAGTTTCACATTATTGTACACAAACTCCGTCTCAGAGAGGCAGTGTTAGACGAGGCTGTTAGTATAATTGTAAACACAGTGTGTGAAACTGGATATTTTAAAATAGTACTAGTTCATCACTGTGAAATATTTATATATGATATCGCTCAAGCCGATGCTAGGGGCATGCGGTCATGTCATTCAAGATGTCCACATCACCATCTACAATAAAAGCGTGGTTGGGATACAAATCATCAAAGAGATCACTTCAGGTTCTTGTGATCTTGTGATGTTTTTAGAAATTTGCGGGCGGTATATTTGTCTGTGGATGCATATGACTTCCTGTCAGTACACCTGCATCATTTTCCACCACCCTTTTAATCTTGCGTTTAATTTAATCGCTCCAATCTTTTCGAGGATATTTGGCCAGAAACAAGATACTGTATCATTACGTGACAGGTGCATATACCTTCGATTGTCTTTCAAAATATCATTTATCTGTAAAGTCAACTTATTACCCATTTTCTTATAGAACTCTTTGATGAATTATGCGTAAGAAGCTGAAACGGATCACTGAAAATGTTAAAGATGACATTCCCTGATGATACACTGATCCCACTTTGTCCGTTCGTGAATATATTTCTAAGACGCTGTGATCGTTGCGTTGACATGTCGTGTCCTCTTCGACCTTGATTTGCAACGTTGTACAGTAATTCAGCTATAATGTTAACTTTTAACGTTCTATTCATTGCACATGATTTACAACGATTCTAAAAATTTTGCATGAGCGATCGAGTTAAAGCCTGAGAACGGATCTTCTGGGCCGTATGTAAACGCGTCTCCCTCCATCCCACCGAAGTATTCCCAGAACTTTCTGAATTTGTCTTCGAAGACATAATCATCGGGGTGTATACTAGCAATTCTTTCAAGACGAGCCATCATATCGTGAACTATTTTCTTAGGCGTAACAATTTCCTTTCTGCCGTTCTGCGTTCACACATTCTTGTCTGGAATAAAGTAGTGCGGCAAGAATCCTTCCTCTGCACGTCGGTACAACAGGCGAAGGGTGGATACTAGATGAAACCGGAGGCTCTGCTCTTCCATACATTCATCCGCGTGGTGAAATAGGGCCATCTTCAGCATGAAAGAATTCAAAGACTTCAGACTGTAAGATTCAGCGCCTCCTCCTCTGCACATATACTTTAGAAGCCTGTAGCACATTTTGAGAGTTTCAGACATTGCCTCCATTTTGGCAAACTCCGCATCCGAATAGGACACTCTCCAACAAAGTTCTAATTTGCAGTTCGATTTGGAGGGTGCTAGTCCCGGTATAGCAAACACACTGTCAGAAAAAATTGTAACACTTATTGAACGCGTAAAAGCGTTCATCCCTGACTAATTTTAGCGGTTGCTGGAATAAGTTGAAATAATGATGTGGAATTAATCAACTGGTCCATTTTGAACAATAATGAAAAGAAAAAGGTACCAAAAATTCCACAACGCTAAGTATCTCAGCAATCGAAATATGGGGTTGGACGGCACTGGACACTAACGTTCATATTGATGTCCAAATCAGGACACCATATCGTGTTAAAAACTGAACACTTAACGTTCATATCCGAACACTAGAGAACAGGTATGAACACGCGTATTCAGAAATGATCATCATATTTGAACACCAATGTTCACAAATGAACACATATTCTGTAACACTTTTGGAACACTAGCGTCCGCATGAACATGTAAAAGTGTTCTATTATGCGTAAAAGTGTCAAAAGTGCACACTTCAGAATGAACACTAATTTTTCAGAGTTCCAATATTCAACACTCGGCGATATTGTGTTTATTGATGACGATCTACTTGATGAGCTTGATAACACTTCAGTGACATATTTTAAGTAAATGTCTTTGCATACTAGTTTTCGCACTTGAACACTTTTACATGTTTGAAAGGTGTTACAAACTAGTGTGCAATTCAGTGGTCAGGATTTGCACACTTCTGTTGACAGCTGTCTGGTAACGGAGTGTCCGTCTGCGGTTGTGACAGACGATTGGTAGCTTATTGCCGGTGATACATCCACAGTTATTGGAAATGTCCTGAATCGTTCGTCACTGACTTCCTTGGCTATCCACTGTAGTTCCAGGTAAGCGTTGGGTCCTGCGTAACTGCGCATGTTTATTATATTGAACAGCAAATGACCGGAAGGCGTTGTAATTTTGTGCGAACGTTTATCACTAATTGATTCAGGAAAAAGTCTCAAACTTGCTTCAAACATTAACTTTTTGAACCTGCGACCGATCTTGTCTTGCAATATACTGGACCCAGGGCTTCGAGAGTATACTACTTTTCCAGAATCTCTGTTTACCTCCTCTATGGCGAATTGAAGGAGTTCCCGGTTTGTTGAGAATTTTCCTTACAAATAGTTTCCTTTCCTTACAACTCCTGGCTTTGAAATCTCTTCTAAAATCACGAGAAAATCAAATTCGTCTGGTAAGCGAACCCTGGTGCCTTCATAGAAACTTCCTCGCTTCAGAACTTTCGAAACTCCAAATAGGGGATCGATTTTGACAATTTCAGCAGTTAAGCTATTTACGAGCTCCTCGACAGCTTCTTTAATGTCCGAAACAACGTATTTAGGTATTTTAAATCCACAAACTTCTTCATGAAGGTCTCCGAGAAAACGGTTCAGAATTTCTTTTTCAGACAAGCCGAAGTAGATGTAAGATAATGGATCACGCCGAGACTCCCATTAATTGGAAATCTGAAAACCAGATCAGCAAAGATTAAACTATACAGTTATTTATGTAACTATGAGATTACCACTACATTCATTTTTTTCTGGGCATAACGAGTACTCCAATGTATGAAGAT
>JAVTVY010054717.1:0-29537 GCA_036873755.1 Hanleya hanleyi | reverse complement strand
TTTTTTTTTGCTTTTTTGTGGGCCAAAAACC
This sequence comes from Hanleya hanleyi, assembly GCA_036873755.1. Classification (NCBI taxonomy): domain Eukaryota; kingdom Metazoa; phylum Mollusca; class Polyplacophora; order Lepidopleurida; family Hanleyidae; genus Hanleya; species Hanleya hanleyi. Next base: position 29,506 of record JAVTVY010054717.1, on the reverse strand, counting down.
TCGTCCTTAAAAGTTGACCTATAGTTTCGTGATTTTCAGACATTTGGGACATCATGATGTAAGGGACTGTTTTAAGAAGTCAATGTGGTCTGTCTGTTTTGAGCAAACTGAGAAACATCTGACATAAGATTTCAATCAAAGGAATTTGAAATGACCTTGCATCTAAGGGAGAGAAACCTAACTGACATATCTTATACCTGAAAATGTGATAGGTATTCACAATGATGAGACAAGCCTCATGGTGTTTTAGTCATACAGTGCAATATGTGTGGTCATTTCCACACAAATGTTGCACAGGTGACAAATTTTCACTTTCCATCAGCATACTTAATTGTGATTTTTATTTTAAAAGCTATATTAGTCAAAGTTTCAAGAAAGTAGGTTTTTTGTCATCTGCAACTGTCAGGTTTTTAAAAATCTGCACTCGAATATGGATAAAATTCTGAAACATTTTTTACTAAAATGTATACCAAATTCATGATTTTCCTCCAGACATAGAAACTTAATTCAACAAAATGTTTCTTTGTTTTTTAAATACACCATCATTTTACAATTCAAGTAATTATTTCCAAAATAATTGAAAATTTTTACTGCGTGGTGTAGGTGTCCCGTCTGTCACAAAAACGGATGATTTTTTAAGTTTTTCTTGAGTACAATAAATTTTAAGAAGGAAAAAAAGCCAGTAACATTATTATTTATCTACTGTAACACCTCTCAACCAGATGCAATTAATTGTTTCATTCTTGGTCAAATACGCTGATATAAATTTCAACTCCATATCTGTCCTGTCTGTCACAAAACACTTCAAAAAGCAGCCATAGATTATTGAGTTTTGCGTTCATATGGCCCCAAACCAAACAATGTTTAGTAATCTAGATGCAATGAACATTCTGATGAATGCACAAACCTATATGCCTTGAAAAATTAAGTTTGCAATACAAAATACATACAAATGTGTAAATACATTAAATTGTGACAGACGGGACATGTGACAGACGGGACACTGAACTGATAACAGCAGATTTTGTGAAAATATGACCTAAAACCAAACAATGTGAAGTAAACTAGTGCACAATGAACATCTTAATTGTAGCATTGATCTACATGATTAAAAAAAGTCTGGAAACAGGAAGATAATTTATAGGCCATGAGATATCTGACATGATGAAAATTAGAAGAGAGAAAATTTGAAATGACAACCCATCTTTCTATGGGAGACTACTCAGTGTGGCTCATTCCGTCTCCCCAAGGGGAACTACTGTAGCCTGTCTTTAGCGAGGCAAAATGGGAGAAAAATATTGATCCAGAATATTTCACATTTGAAACTTCAAATGATAATGGACTTGGGAATTACATATTTTTGCTGAACCAAGGGGGATAACCGACCATCATTCGAAGACTGAGAAAATCAAACTGACATATCTGACATGATGAAAATATGGAGAGAGAATAGAAGAAATGAAATTAACACATTTAGCTAAGGGGGACTACTTAATGTTTCTCATTCTGTTTATAGAATATGGTATGTTGTTGTTGTTGTTCACAAACACCTCAGGAGTTGTTGAATAACATCCCTCACATTGGTACACTTACCAGACTAAATGCTATACTGTTCCTGCTTTCATTACCCGAATAAATAACCTTGAAACTTGTATTGTACGTCATGTGCTCATCAATTCACTTGATTGTTGATCAGATATACAAAGAACCATGTTCCTCGCATCATTTTTTGTGTCCTTTGCGAGATCAATGTTAAAATGAGGATTTGGGAATGACATTTACAGCATTGAACCAAGGGAGATAACCAACCATCAAACAGACATATCTGCCATGATGAAAATTACAAAAGAGTAACTTATAAATGACAACCAGTTTATCTAAGGGGGAGAACTCAATGCCGATAATGGACTTGGGAATGACATCACAACATTTAACCAAGGGAGATAACTGGCCATCAGTGAAAGGTTAGGATTATCTAAGGGAGACTACACAATGTGGATAATAGAATTGGGAATGCTACGACGTCGTTGAACGAAGGGGGATAACCCACCATCGGTCAAAGACTGAGAGAATCAAACTGACCTATCTGACATGATCAAAATATGAAGAGAGAAAAGCAGAACGATCGTCGGTCAAAGGCTGAGAAAATCAAACTGACCTATCTGACATGATCAAAATATGAAGAGAGAATAGTAGAAATGACGACTCATTTATCTAAGGGGGACTACTCAATGTTGCTCATTCTGTCTATAGTATATATTATCTGTTGTTGTTGTTGTTGTTCACAAACAGTTCGGCATCAAACCGACCTATGTGACATGATGGGAATGACATAACATCATTTAACCAAGGGAGATAACTGGCCATCAGTAAAAGGGTAGGATTATCTAAGGGAGACTACACAATGTGGATAATAGAATTGGAAATGCTACGACGTCGTTGAACCAAGGGGGATAACCCACCATCGGTCAAAGACTGAGAGAATCAAACTGACCTATCTGACATGATGAAAATATGAAGAGAGAAAAGTAGAACCGATCGTCGGTCAAAGGCTGAGAAAATCAAACTGACCTATCTGACATGATAAAAATATGAAGAGAGAATAGTAGAAATGACGACTCATTTATCTACTCGTAATCAGACTCTTGTAATCGTATGCGTTCTCCATCAGCTATATGGAGAATCAACACTTTACAATAGTTGGAACATTGTAGCCATTCTCCTGTATGACCATGTGCCGATATTCTGGTGCCATTTTATGTTCATGCACTCACGGTGTCTACACACTGTTATTATCAAAACTTTGCTGAACCAAGGGGGATAACCGACCATCAGTCAAAGGCTGAGAAAATCAAACTGACATATCTGACATGATGAAAATATGAAGAGAGAATAGTAGAAATGACTAAGGGAGATTACTCAACGTTGCTCATTCTGTCTATAGAATATATGTTGTTATTGTTAGTGAAATATCAAACTGGCGTATCTGACAGGACTAAAAATTGAAGAGTGAATGTTGGAGAAATTATATTTTACCTACCCAAGGGGGACGACTACATCATTCAATCAAGGGAGATAACCGGCCATCAGTGAAAAGCTAGGATAGGGAGACTATATGGAATGCTATGACGTCATTGAACCAAGGGGGATAACCGACCATCAGTATCAGTCAAAGGCTGAGAAATCAAACTGACCTATCTGACATGATGAAAATATGAAGAGAGAAAATTTGAAATGACAAGCCATTTTCCTAAGGGAGACTACTCAATTGAGGCTCATTCCGTCTACCCAAGGGGAACTACTGTAGCCGGTCTTTAGCGAAGCAAAACGGGATAGAAATATTGATCCAGAATATTTCACATTTAAAACTTCAAATCATAATGGAATTGGGAATGACATTCTTTCGCTGAACCAAGGGGGCTAACCGACCATGAGTCTAAGGCTGAGAAAATCAAACTGACCTAACTGACATGATGAAAATATGAAGAGAGAATAGTAGAAATGAATAACACATTTATCTAAGGGGGACCACTCAGTATTGCTCATTCTGTCTAAAGAATATGATACGTTGTTGTTGTTAGTGAAATATCAAACTGGCGTATCTGACATGACTGAAAATTGGAGAGTGAATGTTGGGGAAATTATACTTCATCTACCCAAGGGGGATAACTCAATATGGCTTGTTTGTCGCAAAGGGAAATTGGAGCAATACCAAACTGTCGTATCTGACATGACTTGGAACATTACATCATTCAACCAAGGGAGATAACCGGCCATCAGTGAAAGGCTAGGATAGGGGGACTACGCACTGTGGATAATAGAATTGGGAATGCTATGACGTCATTGAACCAAGGGGGATAACCGACCATCTGGCATCAGTCAAAGGCTGAGAAAATCAAACTGACCTAACTGACATGATGAAAATATGAAGAGAGAATAGTAGAAATGACAACACATTTATCTAGGGCGGGCTACTCAATGTTGGCTCATTCTGTCGAAAGTATATGATATGTTGTTGTTGTTGTTCACAGACAGCTCGGGAGTTGTTCAACATTGCTCACCTTGGTACACTTACCAGGCATCAAGCCGACATATCTGACATGATGAAAATTAGAAGAAAGAAAATTTGAAAAGTTAACACATATTTATAAGGGAGACTACTCAATGAGGCTCAGTCGGCCCATCTACCCAAGGGGAACTACTGTAGCCTGTCTTTAGCGAGGCAAAACGGGAGAGAAATACTGATCCAGAATTCACATTTAAAATTTCAAATGACATTCTTTCGCTGAACCAAGGGAGATTACCGAGCATCAGTCAAAGGCTGAGAAAATCAAACTGACCTATCTGACATGACGAAAATATGAAGAGAGAATGACTAACACATTTATCTAAGGGAGACTACTCAATGTTTCTCATTCTGTCTAAAGAATGTGATATGTTGTTGTTGTTGTTGTTCACAAACAGCTCGGGAGTTGGTCAACATTGCCCACCTTAGTACACTTACCATGCTAAACGCTATACTGATCCTGCTGTCATTAGCTGAATAAATAACCTTGAAACTTGAACGTCATGTGGTCATCAGTTTGCTTGATTGTTGATCAGATATAGACAAAGAACCATGTTTCCCGCATTGTTTCTCGTGTCCTTAGCGAGGTCAATATAAAATGTGGAATTGAATAGCCTTTTTTTTCATATCAAAACTCGGAATCCGGACTCTTGTAATCGTACGAGTTCTCCATCTGCTATATGGAGAATCAGAACTTTACAGTAAGCCAACCACCGCCCCGACCGCCACCCAATCCTCCTTTGAAGTTACTGACATGTTCTCTTGATAATCCACAGTGATTTGCTCTCGTGATCCCTTACATGAAGGATGGACCAAATAAATTGTTCCGAAATAAAATTTCCTTGTCCACATCAGTGATATTTTGAGAATTCCGAAAAGGATATGAAAAGGGACACTAATCACCAGGACATTTTTATCCATCACACCGGAACGAAGAAAATATAGAGCCAACACTTCCATACATTATAGCGTATCTTCTTCTGGTAATTTTAAGCATAATCCTGGTACAGGTGCAAATATTCATATAGTTAACTTCAAACGTATCCTGTTAACCTCTGAACAGCTTAAAACACTGAAAGCTATATAGTGGGCCGGTGTGATGGATAAGAATGTCCTGGTGATTAATGTCCCATTTCATATCCTTTTCTATTGCAACCAAGGACGGACACTTGCCCCCAATGTGGAGAAAAATGTCCTAGCTGGGTTAGAAGATAGAGGCCGGACACTCGTAGCGATCGGATCGGACATTCTTAGCCGTCACATCGGGTTGTCTTAAAATATCCCCAGTGTCATTCACAGTTTTTTAGATATTATATAATTGCTAATTATACCTTTATACACGGTATTAATTTGTAGTACCTGGTAATACAAGAGGGCGAATATATTAGGAGTCACCTTCCGCTCCTTCTGTAAATGGACTGATTATATATATTAACCGATTTTCTCTCAGTCGCGTGAACCACCACCGGAAATATAGAGATAATAGAGAGAAATAATTTTACATGAAAGTTTTCAGCTTTTAACAGGAATTTAATATAAATCGTGGTCTCATTGACAACATTCAATGTTTTAACGTAGCTTGGTTAATTAATTAATTAAAAGCTTAATTAATTAATCATTAACAGAATCTTAGATTCATGCAAAGAGTATTTCGCTGAAAGGAAAGCTCTGGTATAATGAGGTTCGCCGTCATATGATTGTTATACTCGTTACCATTCGTCCACTAAAACCTCCGGCCTTTTTACAGCTATGAGTTTAAAAATCAATACACGAATGAGGAAGTCAAGATGATACTGCATATATAGCATCATGCGTCATGATGATCATGAAAAATTGTGTTAATAATATCCTAGATACATATCGAACATTATACCTTTATGCATATAAACAATAATAATGTCATTATAAAAATAGACAAACTTCTGAGCTGTACCCCACGTAAATGTGCATTAAATATGCTTACGTGGAGTACAGCTCAGAAGTTTGTCTATTTCTATATTCAACGAACCCATGTAGGAGTCTAAAACAGTATATCTCTAATAATAATGTCCTTCATTAAAAAAAAAGACCATAGCCATTCACATGTTTTTTTCTTTCATGGCTTGTTGCCAAATATTTTGACGTATTGATCTGCTGCATTCTAGATGTAATTCAGCTTCCATTGTTGTTGTAGGATTAAATATCAGCAAAGGCCAATCCCAACTGATAACATTCACGATATACAGACATGCACATACCACTACATATTACTAAAGCTTACACGCCCATAAATAACGTTATACACTGAAACAATATGAAAAGAACATTACAAATAACAGAAATCCCCACCTCATGCCATAAATTAACAAATCTAGCACATTCATCGTGTTCATGAATGGATTGATAAACAGGATAGATTTGAGTCATTTGGTGAATTTCCTTCGAGGATTCCTTACGATTGATAGTAAAGATTTAAAAAAAATCCGACAATTTCAAACTCACCAAAGACACACACTCCATTTTTCAATGGTCTTCTCCGACTATCTCTTTATTGGAAACAAAAATAAAATAAAATTCAAAAATGATAGACGCTTTATTATCCACCACCGAAATCCGGACAGTAATGGATGGACATCATAGTATCTTGCTAGCATCATTGGGAAAAAAGTATTGTTTATATTCTGTTGTAGGAGAATTATCTTGAAATTAAGAACATTTGTTTCATGCCGGTTTGAAATATATACTAAAGAGCAACTTCTATTTATGGATACGACTGTGACTGTCTGTTGAATCTTATGTCGGACCTGATGCCTATATATATATATTAGAGAAAAAATTCATAATTAAACATGTGATTTTCATCGCATGTATTTATATTCTGGATATTCTTACTTACAAGATAGTGCAATCGAATTCCTCTGATGTGTTATTTATTCATTATCGCTAAAACGAGTATCACATAAGAAATACTTCAGCGGCTATACTGCTTATAAGCTAGGAATTTCTCATTAGGGCGATTCAGAATGCAACTTAGAAGCTTATGATGTGTTGCATACTAACATTTGTACAATATGTCCAGTTGGCTTCAAGAGTATAGACACTCTACGCTTCTACTTATTATTACCAGTTGACTATGACTATGTTGGGCTACTCTTCATTGATGCTGGGCCGATAATAAAGTATAACGCCCTTAAAAATCATGTTAGTGTTGCATTATAATATGGGAATGTGATATTTTGCATTAATCTGTATTATTAATTCTGCCATGTCTGTCCGTCTGTGTTTTCATAACAATTAATACGTCATTGTGAAGGACTCAAACAGGGCATTGAACGTCGACCGAGAACCGATTTGAATTCTTTTATGTTGTAAAAGATATTATTCAATACTTCCAATTCATATTTAACATAGCTATTAGAATATCGGTGTACATACTGGAGGTGTGGTTCAGTACGCCGAAAGATTGCTGAATAACCATGAAACTGGATTATAGCCCCACCGTACATGGTGACATTTAGTTCGCTTGGCAAACGCATATATGTCGCTAATGATGATCATCACTTCCGTGAACGCCAAAAACATTCAATTCACACATAGCTTGGGGTGACTGCCATTTGACATAACTAAGCTAATCCATGTTCCATTCGGCACACCTTCTGTGCCTCCATAGTAGTCGACATGAACAGAACACTGTTTTGTCGATCAAACTGATCCTACTCATTATAATGGATAGGATAGCTGCTGTTTGCATGATATTAATAAACAAGGCGACTGTCCTCACTCCCTTATCCTGCTACTCTCCCACTCACCCCTCCTACCCTCGGTGGCCGAGTGGTCTAAGGCGCTTCGCTGGTGACCGCTAGCCTCAAACCGCTGAACCGGCACGGGTTCGAGCCCAGCTGGTCCATGTGTGAAAGTTTGTCAGTTACTTGCCGAAGGGCGGTGGTTCTCTCCGGGTTCTCCGGCTTCCTCCACCAACCAAACTGACTGTCACCATATGAGTGAAACAAACTTGAGTGTGACATTAAGCCAAACCCCCCCCCCCCCCTCCTACCCCCCCACCCTTCTTCTCTCGCCGACCAGGCAGTTTTTCTATCACATCTCTCCAGTTGTGGAGATCACTTTACGTCACCACAACAAAAAAAGGTTGCTGTGAATTCGGTCATTACTCTTTAGACAACAGAAGGATACCAAACAGAAACATGAGTAAACTACCGTTAACCAAGATATTCTAGTCGTGCTCATAAATGAAAGTTTTTATAAAAAATGTCTTTGGAGGAACGAACAGGTCAGACGCACTTTCTTGCATTAAATACTTTCTTGCATGAAAATTTGACCGCACTCGCTTATATTTTGGTCATCCACGCTGAATATACATATACATTACGATTCTTTCTTCTTCTATCACACACATTCACTTAACCGCTTTGGGGGGGGAGTTGTTATCGAGTTCAGTTGATGTGTAACGTCCATGATAGAAGATTTGGTGTGATGAAAGCGTAATCATAACTTACTCATTTGCTATCTCCCAAACGGGGTCGATGACCAATTCAATCAATCTAATGGCGACAAGAGATGCTGTCGATATGAGGTTTACAAGATGTAATTGTCATAGCCGGATACTTCATAAGTCTCCACATGAACATCTGCAATAAAAGCGCGGCGCGGTTGAGATACTAAGGCTACGTCCGGAAATCCACCGTATTCTCGGGTCTGAATGTTAGATGTCGGATCCGAATGTTAGGTGTCGACGAATACTTTCCTGTATTGTCATATGGTTGCTTTATAGTCATCAGACGTCGTCAATTTTCCCCACCTCATGCATATCGCTCCAAGTCTTCCTTTTACTCAGTCTGCGGTATTTGGGAGACCGGTTGGCAACTAGTTTGCGACCTTAACGAGCTCATGCTGAGCCCAGCGATCGATCCCTGGTGGCCTAAGCTTGGACGACTCCGACCTCTAACATCTTATCTTCGTTTGTTATCGTTAACGTAGCATCGATTCCAATCCCGACATAGAAAAACGAGAGCCCCAGTGTCAATGAATTGGGAAGCAGTATTTCTGTGAGCACGTGCTGGTTCAGTCTCGTCTGCTGTGTGTGAGATGCTGGTGTTATGCAAAATGTGAATTGGGTCCAGATCTGAAAATCCATGTAAATGAGGAAGTCCAGAATAATCTTATCCTTAGCCCTGCAATTCTTCCTTAAATCGAGGCATACAAAGACTTGTGTGAATCCAGGACAAAAGCCCCAGAGGACAATCCTTAGATCTGCAAATTTCCCTAAAATTCAAGATATATAAAGATTTTTGTGAATCTGTGGACAAAAGCCCCACGGACAAAAGCCCCAGAGGACAAAAACCTTAAACCAATATTTAAGGTGCATGTGCAGTAGCATTATTTCATGGACAAGAAACAATAAAGGGGAAATATTAATTGCCATCAAACTACTACTGCAAAGGGCAATAACTCAGAAAAAAATCCTTCGTCAACAGGAAAAGCACATGCGCATCTCCAGACAAAAAACCCAGAGGACAAAAACTTCAAACCAATATTTAAGGTGCATGTGCAGTAGCATTAGTTCATGGACAAGAAACAATAAAGGGGAAATATTAATTGACATCAACCTACTACTGCAAAGGGCAATAACTCAGAAAAGAAAAATCCTCCGTCAACAGGAAAAGCACATGGGCATCTCCAGACTGTGCCGATAACATCCACCAAGTATCGTGTGAACTGTATCAAAAGTGTAGGAGGAGTTGCGTTGACAAGATGATATCATTTAAACTACAGTATGTTGAACCGCAAAGGGCAATAACTCAGAAAAAAATCCTCCGTCGATAGGAAGAGCACATGCGCATCTCCAGACTGTGCTGATAACATCCACCAAGTATCGTGTGAACTGTATCAAAAGTGTGGGAGGAGTTGCGTTGACAAGATGATATCATTTAAACTACAGTATGTTGAACCGCAAAGGGCAATAACTCAGAAAAAAGCCCCAGAGGACAAAAAACCCAGAGGACAAAAACCTTAAACCAATATTTAAGGTGCATGTGCAGTAGCATTATTTCATGGACAAGAAACAATAAAGGGGAAATATTAATTGCCATCAAACTACTACCGCAAAGGGCACTAACTCAGAAAAAAAATCCTTCGTCAACAGGAAAAGCACATGCGCATCTCCAGACTGTGCCGATAACATCCACCAAGTATCGTGTAAACTGTATCAAAAGTGCAGGAGGAGTTGCGTTGACAAGATGTTATCATTTGACGGACAGACAGACAGACAGACAACCAGACAGACAGACAGACGGAGGGACAGACTTCCGTGCCTATCGCTATATCCCCCAGGCATATATGGCGGGGGGATAAAAATTAAATTACCCTCACTTCAACAGTCACATGATCATCTGTGGTCCAAGATCATCACCGAAGGTTGATCTAGTAAGGCTGAGGTAAGTCTCATTCAATTACTCATCCTAAATAGCAAGTGCCAAATCGAAGACACCCGATAAGGACAGGTTAGAGAAACCTCCTTCTTTGCATATTCTTCTATAGGAGATCAAAAGAAGCCAGTCTTTGCCTCATATAGAGTCACACATACACTTTTATATTAGCGGCAATTGTTTGATGACAAAGAACGCAATGTGTCAACTTCATCCCACATTCTGGACACGTTACGAGGTGTCCGCATGGCAGAAACACGTTCGACACAGCATTTCTTTTGCATACTCTACACATCAGCTGATTCTTGAGCCGGCTGTTCTCTTCTAATAGTTTATCATGAGCCCAGCAAGAAGTATCTGTAAAGAGAAGTTGCGATGGTTGCGTTATGTTCACTGACATACTAAACACATTCGTCATACACAACCGGATAGTGGGGGATTATCCATAAATTAACCAATTTCTTCCACTGCCTTGTGGTCCATTAGAATTTGTTTGAACCCCTACAATATCCCGATTGTTATAAGTCGGAGTTGGGTGGAGTGGGGTGAGGCGGGGTGGAGTGGGGGATAGCTTGAGTGTACAGAATTCCCAACAGCAATAACCTCTCACAATGTCTCAAAGAAGAGCTCAAACAGGTTATGATTGGTGGTCTGTTTCTGGAAATGTCATTGGCGTCTCAATCGTCGATTCTGAAGGCCTACGGATAGAAATATCTGTATATCTATATTAGAAAAGTTAACTTTTGGGGGCCCAGGACATCAATCATTTACCAGGACATTAAAAACTAATCAGAGATACTCCGGAATAAAAATGTGATCATACATACCGTCATCGTTGCCTGAGCTTTCACACACAGAATAAGCCGGTTCTGTGTCAGGACCTGAAATGAAATTGGTAGTGAGAGCAATCGTCCTAAATAAAAGTACTACAATGATATCTTAGAATTAAAGATAAAAATTAATTTTTATAATTAAAGATATCTTAGAATTGTTTCTAGACTGAAACATCTCGCCAGCAATGCGCACTAATAAAATCCCATGACATTCAAGAAAAATGTTACGCTCATACTATTCAGCTTGTATCACTGACGTCCCTACTCTCCTTGTTCCCCCCGCTGATTCACATCGCATATTTCGCTCCTCTTGGCCGAAAGGGGGCACTCTGCACAGGCCAACCACCAATGACCAATGAATATCACTCTTACGGAAGAGTCTTGGCAATATGATTTATCTCCCTTTTCAAACGTTCATATGTCGTTAACGGCAAAACTAACAATAATCGGATGGCAAAACAGCTCTAATTACGTTAATTTCTGAGTTAAGAGTGAGCAGATTTTTGGATAACTTCCTCCATTGTTTAGTAAGGTTCGTCAACTGATTGCAAACATTTGTTCACTGATACCTTCAAATAATTAACAAATAAATCCATGTAAATGTTGTTAATATCCCACTGATAAGACCACGCTATATCGTCATGAGTATATAAGGAGATCAAGCTGCCTAGATTGGTAAGGTAAAAACATCGTTCATTGTTTCAGATTTTGAATTGAATGTTGACCGTAATAAAGACGGGGAAAAGTTCCTTTGAGAGATGCAATAAGAGGGCGTGTCGCTGTCAAAATATTGGCATGGCTTCCACATTACGCGAGAGTCGTGATCTCACTATCATGAAGGCATGCCGTAATTTCGATCACGTGAGGTGGTTAGTATGAGGAATCTGGTTATCTCCGAGCTATTACGGCACGGCGATTGGGTAACCAGATAAAGCACCCCCTTACGGCCAAGAGACGCGAACTTGGCGATGTGAATCAGCGAGGGGAAGGAGAGTAGGGGCGTCAGTGATACAAGCTGTTTATTAGCGTAGAGAAATGTTAACTGGTTCTTGTTGAGCAACGGGTTGAAGTGGAGACCGAATAAGATCTTAATACATTTCAACTAGGGGAAAATTCAATTTCTCATAAATAATATCATCTTTGGTGTACTGAAATATGAGTTCGTTTTTAACCAACTGTGCAAAGTTGTTTATTTGAATATGACCTAATTTGTTTCACTGACCAGTTCAACTTAGTAGAAATAAACATGGGGATAGATTGGAAAATACGAAAGAAATCTGAATATTTGAGAAATTTTCTTTTGTTATTTGACTCCATTTAACTATGCAAAACTGTTTTTTCAGTATGACCCAAGTTGTTTCAATGATATCCAGTTCAATTCAGTAGAAATAACATGGAAAAAGAAATCTGAACATTTGAGGATAACTATTTCATTCAACTATCATTCTTGAAGAGAATGGTCATTATTAGCATGATATGGAGACCCCCCATATTAATTTCATTTTTCTGAAACTTTTATGTGGAAAGGATTGGTGTTAGTCTCCTCCTTAAAGGAGAAAGGTAAACTATTCGATTCATACCATCCTCATAAACTGGCTCAGTGTGTCCTATTGACGCACCGTCAACCTCGGCTTCTTCAAGATCGAATGCAACAAGCGCTAGTTTTTCTGCCGTCACACGGTTTTCGTCCCATTCTACAAGACAATGAACAATTTTCAAAACTAAACATGCTGTCATCTGGAATTCACAAACCGGACCAAACAAACATTCATCACTAAACATCTTTCACCATGATTTACAGAGAATTTTATAATAGTTTACCAAGATATCTTTCAGTGACACAAGAAATTACCTGCCTAGACTGAATCAAAACATCACATGTAACTTTGCCAACTTCTAATAATATGTTTATTTCACTTGGTGTGTTTCCAAGATTTTCATTGGCTGAGTGGCTGTTTGAAATCTCATCACCCAATCAGAGATCAGCATGACGGTCAAAGTTAACTTGCAATTTTGCAACTTCAGACAAAAAAAAACGTGGCAAAACTGTTCAACTTCACACTTGCCAGAGCAACATGGCGTGTTTGTCAACATCGCATCAGCAACTAACGGTAAATCATTATGATATTCCCTGTGAATATTTTGTAATAAAATGACAAAATTAGACAATTTGGATAAGAGAGACTTTCAATGATCCTTTTGATGAGTTGTAAACATTTCACCTGATTCACTTAAAACCTTCGTGATCGCAGAGATTATAACGGTTGAAGGAAAATTTAGGAACTGCAAACTGGCACCGCAAGGCTTTTTGAGTACCCTTTGAACTATTTCATTGTAATCTGAAAAAATACAAATAGTACATAAGCAAACAAAGTTGGTTTCGCTTTTTCATTATGAGTACAAAATACAAACACTAAACAGTGGTTAACTATGGCTGCTAGCAGAAACAAGTATCGACATGGTATACCAGGCTGCAAATTTTATCATCACCATGTATATTGAGTGAGCGGATAATTATAAGCGGCATACATTAACAGGAAATCAACTGTGAAATTAACGATGCCAATTGTTTTATCAGCATTGCCATGTCCAGTGATTATTTATTTTACTGATTTTGTTTGTTTTCTCAACACGAGTCAGATGTGCGCTGGGTTAGTCATTCACAGTGGTTTTGTCTAGTAGGTTATCTCTTTTGTATGCACAAATACATAGGGATTTTACGCCATATGCACCGAATGTATAACTATATATCTGTCTTTAGGCTTTCACGTTGTCCAGAGCCACAAAATGCACACCAATCTGTGTTTTTTCTTTGTTTTTGTTTCTCATATTATGCAATTGCGAGTGTAAAAACATACATTATTGGAAAAGTGAGTTACTCTGATTCACCACCAGCGGATATCCTTAAATTAGGCTTCTAAGAAAGCTATAAATGTACTGTGGATTGCTGTTTGACTTTTTCATCACATAAGTTTGAATTATTACAGGGAATTAAAGGGGGAAATCAGTCACACCGGTGAAACTAGTATTTCCTGTGCGGGCTGGGATATTTTCAAACCCAGCATACTTTATTTTGAGGATGTGTGTATTCGATACAGGATGTCGACAATAAAACATTCAACACAGAGAGTTGCAGAAGCCAGAACCTAAGGCCTTACCAGTAATTTACCAGTTCAATGCATCCGATATGAATATATTTGAGAGGTTTTGTGACCTTTCGTTTAACTCACCAAACCGATATTTATAATCACATTAGCATTGATATCAATTGAGAATGAATAATACATTTAGTATATCCCTGAATTACAAGCGTCTGGTCCGTCATTTATAATTCAGCCGTCGTCCATTAGAGAATATCCGCGTCCATAAATCCAAAGACCTATTCCATATTCCAAATAACAGTATTAGCACCAAATTCAAAAACACAATCATAGTATACATAAATATAGGCTTGTTTCCTGCAAGAGAGAAGTGGTCAACAGTTTTCAATGATGCCGGCAGGACATCATGATGTTCCAAAAATAACAAATCCGTATCGCTGATCAGTATTCTTAGTCCATAATATTCGTTGTAAAGTCGTCATCTAAAGAATGATGTATCTCAATCACGCTTTGATTTTGACTGTTCATATGAAAACCATGAGGATTTTGTCGACAACAGTTCAGCTATGTGACGATTTTCAGCCTACCAAAACTTACGATTTAAGATACTCCTATCTTTAACGTGCGATTTTGGCAGATCTTCATCGCCAGAAAAGAAGCATGTGGTTTTAATGTCAGCCAAGAAATTTAATGTTCACTATGTTAATTTGTTTCTTAGATAGAATATTGAGCGCATATTTTCGTCTGAAACATAAATTGGTATTTTTTGACTCTCATTCATGCGAAAATGATAAACCACTACACAGCAAAAACAGCATCAGTGCTGTTTCAGTACATTTCTACCAAAGTACTGAAATAGTACTGAAATATAACAGCACTGAAACAGTAATGTTATATAACAGTAACAATTCAATACTGAAATAGTACTGAAATATTACAATACTGATAAAGTGCTGTAACAGTATTGTTACAGTACTGTACGATTTCAGTACTGACTCAGTACTGTAATCTTTCAGTACTGAAACAGTACTGTTATATATCATTACTGTTTCAGTGCAGTTATATTCCATTACTGGTTCAGTACTTTGGTAGAAATGTACTGAAACAGTACTGACGTTATTTTTGCTGTGTATGAACAAATAAAGAGACATTTTTTAGGTATGTTCGGTTTCAACTCGTACTTCAGTATAAGACTTATTTTGGGCGGATTGTCAGTAACATTTTTGCATATTAAACGTAACAAAACACTTTAAAATTATTTGAAATTACGCTACATTGTTTTATCAATTGATTTTCAACTTTCGGAGATTTATACAGATACTGAAGTGAACAAACTGTCGTTCGAATAGCATCAAGTGATAAACTACAGCAAACTAACCGCTATACAACAAACACATGTCCCTTGAAATAAGTTTGTGTCGTGCGTGAAGATATGTCATTTGTAGTCCCTCTGATTCATATCCTTCACAGGTGGTTGATTTATTAACACTGTCATTAATATTTTACACACACAAACAATATGCTTCCATTTCCCTATAGCCCTTTATAAGAAAAATCGCAAGACCATTACAAATGGTTATTTTTGTGGAATCATAGCTTTTCTCCGTATGCAAATTGTCCATGTTTTGTTCAACTCTGCTACTTTTTTTTGAAATTAAATGCAGTCATTCTCGTCAACTCTCTACTGGGGAGTGGACCAGACACTTTCACTGTCACTCCGTCAAATGTTTTATCCGATCGTCGTTCTTCACCATTTTCACATTTCCTAACAAAACAGCATTCATGTTTTTCAACTTTGACCCGATGTTCAACACATAGAATCACCTGAGCCATCTAAATAAAGCATATGGTGTCGTTGGTGTACTGGGAAATTTTTAATTACTTATTAAATGTACTTTTGAGTTATTTCTTATTAAAATTCATAAATTACCGAGCATGAATCATCTTGTCCGCATTCTCGTTCTAATTGGAAGCAGGATGAGCAAGGTTCTGTGTAATTGTAGAACGTTTTTAAAAATCGTTCCATGGATCAGGCAAAATAAAATATAATGTCTTGAACTTCTCAAATTCTTAAAAACCAATTACCAAGATCATACCAATTATTCCTTTAATTAAGTTTAGAAAATAACATCATATAAAAGTTCAGTGGTCTCCCATGTAAACCACGCTACTACTTATCATTTTGGTCATCTGATACTACGCGACTCGGGATTAGTTATATTCGAGTATCCTAATATCAGGATTTGTTATTTTTGAAAGATCATGATGTCTTGATATCATTGGAAATTGTTGACAGCTTCTCTCTTTTAGGATACTAGCCTATGTTTTGTATACTATAACTGCTTTATCGAATTTGGTGGTACTGCTTACATATGAATTAAGTCTGTCCAACACAATAAAATAAGTAGTTTTGATTCACGTATCACTCCTTCTCCAGACAGTATATGCTTTCTCCTTATGTTTCAGACTCGCGTTTTCTTGGTTCGCTTGTTCAGAACAGAACTATTCATAAAATTGGTTCTGAAATTTCAAATGCTTCATCTCCCCGTTTATCTTTTGCATAGATGTGTTTTATTTATAGATATTATAGATAATAGATATAATTTATATTCTGAATGTCGCAATAGAAGAGATTGGTTTTCCCCCACTTTATACCATCTTGTTCTAGACCTGATCAGGATTCCTTTTATTTAATTTAATATTCACTTAATTTATGTTTCACACTTCTTTAACACGTGATTAGTAACTGTGTGGGTTTTGTTGTATTTGTATCTGTAATTGTTTATTTCTTTTTTCAGTTGGTCCTTCAATTTTCTAACACCTTATGTTTTTAAAACGATGAATAAGTTATTATTTTTGGTATTAAATCTGTAAATTTTCAATAAACATTAATTTATCCTTTCTCTGAGTGGCAAGACACACGTCGTTTTCGATATGATTAATTTAACGATATCTTATAACTCTGGATCTTAAACATACCAGCAATGCAAAGTTAAAATAGAAATGTCTACTTACCTGTGACTGTTGTGTCAGTATCCGTCTCCAGGACCTGTGGGGGATAAAATTCGCTCATAAGTATTTCTAGAACTTAATATATGTAGACGTGTTTTGCTTTACAGGCAGTTTTTCACAAGTGAAACTTATTGTACTATACATTCTGAGAACGTTCACACTCCAAGACTTTTTGGTGATATTTATGGAGACTGGAAGCTGATTCCACTATATTGGCTGAAATAATCATCACCGACTGCTTGTCAGTGTGCCCCAGCTAGACTAGATTGTCCAGGTTTCCAATGATATTAAAAAGATAAAAATTGTTTGTCATAGCTGTTCAAACCAGTCAATTCTATGTATTTTAGATGAAATAAAATACCTCTCCGTTATCACGAGGGTAGTCTTGATTCACATTGTCCACAAAATAATCGCCTTTCTCCTGGCGAACAAATTCACACTCAGGAAACCATCGGGCATGCTCCACCCATGGATTATCCCCGGGCAACCAGTTCCTCAACCCACCTCCACAATAAAAACAGCGCGTACAGTCCTGCAAACCTGGGTGAAACAACGAGTCTTTGCAGAATGGTTTGTATATACAGTACAATTGGAGACTAGTATCATTATGGATCTTCGTGCAAATAGTCGTGAAATGCACAAGCGATTAGGGCTCGGTTTTCATTCAAACACACGAAAATATATATTCTACAAATCGTCTTTACTACCAATGGTGAAGTCCATTTTAATTAGTTGTCTACCTAGGAGCTTGTCGAAAATCAATGGTTAACTTTGAATAAATTGTCTGATTTGCAGCGTGTATATCGAACTGAACTGAAATGACGCTTGAAATAACTTTGTAATTCTCTTCATATAAAACTGCAGTACTGTTGCTTCATGTACAGAGGCTCAGTTACACAAGATGACGTCATAATATATTGGTGTTCACCGGCACAAAGGTTAATAATGCCGTGTATGGTCATACACTTTTGTGCGGTTTACTATTCGGCAATATCAATGGGCAAGGGATATAAACGACCCTCCCGCGGACCGCCTGTTTTCACTCTATATGGCATCAATCACCTTTGTCAACTCGAACACGAATATATTATGACCTCTTCTAATGTAACTGCGCCCCTGTACAAGAAACAACAGTACTGGATTGTTATATGGAGAGAATTCATAAGTTATTTCAGGCGTGATAGAATATAAATATCACAGAGTAATGGTTGTTACTCTGTAGAGTTCAGTTTGCTTCACACGCTGGGATGGAGGAGGGGTGGGGAGGGGGGGGGGCAGGGCGAATAGAATATTATGCAGAGTTAACTATTGATTTCTGACAAGCTCCAAAGTAGACGATTAATTAAAACGAAGAGACTTTAGTACATGAATCTGAAAAAAGGAAGCTGTCCATATGAAGCTCAGCGAATGAGAATGAACGATATAGTATCATATCTGAATAACAAAGTACAGACTTGTGTAAAACTGCTGATTTATTAGTACGTTTTGCATTCTAAATACATTTAGGTTTGTCAAAAGCGATGCGTAATTTGTGACACATAAATTGTGTTGGTAAATATTATTGTATTTCAAAGGATATTCCAGTTGTCCCCCTAATGAGCATTTTTGCAAGACATGAGTATCAACATAAACTGAACGTGCTTCAGAATAACAGCATAATAGCCACCGAAATGGTTTTACTTCAAGGTGATCTCAACATGGATGACATGAATTTGTACAACTTCTGGAGACAGTTATGCTGAACGTAGGACCAAAAAAGAGTGATATTTTCATCATTTATTATCAAATTCCTGCTTTCCTGCGCATGCGAGGGAAACTTGGCAAAAGGTATTTTATTTCACATCAGAATATCATTTACTTATCTACTATCATGAAGTTTTTTTAGTTTAAAATTCATAAAAAATGAAAAAATCAGACCGAAAAATCGTCTCAAAAATGCCTTGTTTGAAAATGACGTCACTGTGATATCATCATGGCGGCCATCTTGGATTTTTCTACATTTTCTAGTAGAGCTTGACCCAAGGGTATAGTGTGGTAAGTTTCAGCCCCTCAGCTCAACGGGTAAGAAAAATATTTAGGAGGTGGGGGGAGCAAATGCTCTCCCCCCCTCCCCTCCCCCAGAGCGAGACAAGTCCCAAATCGCTCAGGCCAGATAGGATTAAGATGGCGTAGAAGCATAGAGACTTTCAATATTTGAAAAGAAGGAGATTGTCGACGATTTATTTGGCTTGACGAAAGGATAGGTTTGCATGTTAGCATACGTATCGATGGGTATTTTCGGAAGTAGACCTACCCTACGTTCCATAGTTGCTCGCTTTCCACACTCAGCCACGTTCTCTTCAAGTGTGCTAAAAGCTACTGTATATATTGACCTCGGTTCTGCATACATCGGTTCCAATCTCAGTAAACTCAGATATAATATCACGGAATAATATATCTGAATTCAGCCCTATATAAATCCCGTGCAAGTTGAAACTACTATTGTTAGCCAATCAGATGGGTAGCTGGTTGTAACTATTTCAAAATCAAGCCCACAGTAATTACACACGGTAGCTCGTGGTCTAATATATAAACATTATCATGAAACAGTTTCCAAATATGGCATCATTTCCAGACAGGGTCCGTGGACATCAAAGAGTTTACTCCCGCCGAAAAGTCTGGCTTTGTTAGGGGTAGAAAATATCAAAAGATTGTGCCGTGCGAAGATGTTAATCTCCGTGAAGTAAACGTCAATCATTTTCAGAAAGAAAAGGTTGAAATGGTTGTGATTGGCTTATTATGGGATCTCGTGGAATATCGTCGAACCTTTTGCACGAAGTTTTCATAGCGTTACGTCTAGATGGTATTCCCCTGATTTACCATCTTGGTTTACCTAGATTGACATCGGTTCTTGGTCAGGAATACTGGTACTACTTGACTTATTAAGGCGGCCAGACGAAACATGGGCGTGGTGCATAAATACTGACAGTGAACCCTCAGTTACAAGTACAAGCTTAAAACAAGGATATCATCAGCTAACCTGCATAATAGAATCCAGCTTCAGAAAGAATTTGTGGAGTTTGATCTTTGTCTGCGGGCCAGCCCAGAAAAGATCCTAGACGTAAGGAGATATCCGCATAATGCGGGTATTTGGCGGCGGCCGATCTGTAATGGCGGGAAAAGTCACTGTCTGCAGGGATGGATGAACTAACTTGGACACTGTGGTTGACCCGAGATACTCCAAAGGAGAAACCCGCAGTTGCTGTCGAAATGGGAACGGAAGTCCGCCCCGACGGCACGCCAGCCATCTGCCTTTATCTGCTCGAATAAGAATACGCGTCAGTATATTAATAATCAAAATATAAGGAAATGATGGATTTAAAAAAGGTGAGTTCAGGTTTAACACAGGTAAGTTAAACTTTTATACAGGTGACTTCAGGTTAAACACTGGCGGGCCAGGAAACCCTGGAAATCAATAACCGGTGATACAAACTTCGTATAAACAA
The DNA here is from genome assembly GCA_036873755.1 of Hanleya hanleyi. Classification (NCBI taxonomy): domain Eukaryota; kingdom Metazoa; phylum Mollusca; class Polyplacophora; order Lepidopleurida; family Hanleyidae; genus Hanleya; species Hanleya hanleyi. The sequence continues at coordinate 8,587 of JAVTVY010054717.1, read as the reverse complement.
TGCTTGGCAGAGTGTTAAGCGAAGTTTCATGGACACGTACATGTATGAGGAAAACTCGCTCAATTGTCGCAATTTTCCACTAATATCGCAAATGTCTTGCCAGTATGCAGAGTCAACCCCTAATGTCGTAAGATAACACAGCGATGGTATCGACCTAAAAAAAAACACCATAGGCGATGTGTACGGCTCCAACATTAGACGTTAACAACACGTGATTGAATAGCCAAACATATAGAACTATAGCCAAAGTATGAAATCTTCACCATAAGTCGTGATTGTCATGTATACCGGTACTCTGAAATGATAATCATATTTAGAACAATTTGTACATATTGTGTGCCTTCAGATATACATGAAGTGAGAGCAATCGAGGCACAATCTTATACTGTGATAAGAGTGGCACAGCTTCCGAGATGAACAATAAATCTCGTGACGTTACACCATCAAGTCAGGAGTAGCGTACATTGCTCGTATAAAGTTGGAGACTAGAATTCGCACGCCTGGATTTCAAAGGATCAACATCATCTTGACCGACTGAAAGTAATGGACAAGAATACATATCATGAAAACAAGGAAGCCAGGGTGTTGGGCCACCATGGTATTCCCCAGAGGTTTTTTTCACGCCACAAGCGACGTAACCAAGGAGGAAGTGTCGCATAGCCATAAGGTAATTCGAGCAAATTTAAGATCAGAGAGCGTAAGATCGGAGAGCGTAAGCTCTTTATCCCCCGGAAATAAAACACTGAAAGGTGGAACGTGGAAGGAGTTTGGTTAATTTCACATTCTGTTTGCTTGGGGGGTTGGGGTTAATGTCACGCTCGAGAATATTTCGCTTCAGTGGTGACAGCCAGTTTGGTGGTGGAATAAACCGGAGTACCCCGCAGAGAACCACCGCCTATAATCAGAAAGTAACTGGCAAACTTTCACATATGCACCAGCGGGGCTCGAACTCGTGCCGGTTTAGCGGTGTTAGGCTACCAGTGAAGCCAGTGAAGCGTCTTAGACCGCTCGGCCACCAAGGGCCCCGAATGGTGGAAGGGTGAGTTACTTCTTTCCATGTGATCTCATACTGTTGAGACTCGAGGCATTGCCTCCCATTGACTCTCCATCCCTGACATATTGAAAAAAAACATCGAGAAAATTTAGCGAGAAGAAGGGTTACTATAGTACAGGGACGCATTTCCGGAGAATATGTCGCTCCTCCATAAACATTTCTACAGCATAGTTCGGTATGCACGGCCAAAAACAGACGAGTATCATCAAGAATAGAAAAGTTAGCGACACCACTATATTCCAAACCATCGTAGCCTTTAAACACTTGCGGCGATGGCGTTTTGAAGGTGAAGAATTATTCACTCATTTCTCATCAACCTGAGGAGCGTAGGAAGGTCCACACGAGTGGGTGATGGGGGCACAGCTGTGGAAAATGTTACTATCACGGTCAATCCCAGCGGTCTGGGGGCATTCCCCCCCCCCCCACCTTCCATAGCTAACATTTTGAAATTCTAGGCTTCATTTCTCGCAATCTAGGGCATTTTGAGCACTTATTTGAAGTAATATTTTTTAACATAACTTGGCGTTTTAACAGCTCCAAAAATTTATTTAAAAAAAAGAGATATTTTTTCAAATGCTTCCCATTTCAATTTATTCTGCATGGTGATATATTTACAGCAGATTATACAGCGAGAGAACTGAAGTGAAAGTTTGTTATTCGAGAACAGCCCAAACAAGCTACATTAACCAGATTAATTAACAAAATTTTGTTTCCTTTGATTCACGGTAGTTGAATTGATTAAATCCACAAAATGCCAGGCGTTGAGTGTATTTTTTTCATCTTCAACTCCTCCAGCAGCGTTCATGACCAAAAAATGTGAGGGAGCACGTAGGATATATGTTTTCTTTATAAATTACTCATTGCATTTATAGTACCGGTACATATTTGACGTTACTGACGTTACAACAACCGCGACTAATAGTATGTTTGACAGAAGTGGGACACCCCACCCGATAGGTGAGATTATTGGAAAACGGGGATATGTTACACTCGAATTTTGTTCCCTGCTTGTACGACATGCATGTTGACACTCGGTCAAAACATGTAATGGACAATGACTAGTTCTGTTTCGGCTTTCGTACACTCTTAAAACGCAAGTGGTGTGTTTAACATACAGTAGTCTGAGTGGTGACAACATTAAATAAAATGTTATAATATTAAAACTCTCAGAATGTGTTGAAAAAGTGTTATATCCAACATTATAGTGCTGTATCAGGAGCAATACAACACTTTTCAATGTTGAATTTAACTCTTGTAATGTATTGTAATGCTCTTGATACAACACTATAATGTTGGATTTAGCACTTTTTTCAACACTTTTTGAGAGTTTTACAAGTATAACACTTTATATAATGTTGCCACTCCTTGGACATTCATAATGTTAATTTTAACACTTTCATTTCAGGGTGTACCAGAACTCATGGCTAGAGATCGTGATGTATGTTAAGAATTGTGTAGCGGTTCAGCGCTCGAATTCTTATGCAGTGTATAGGGAATATAATAGGCATAGCATAAGCGCAGCCATTGGTTGATTCAAATTGTCGTATCCTGGTCAACTTAGTTTGATTTAAAAAGAATGCCACGTAGTAACGCTGGAATTATTGGGGAATCACGCTTTATGGTTGGTAATGCCTAAGGGAGTTCTGGTTGAATTTTCTCGTTATGACGTAGTGCTAATTATTTGAAAGTCATGTAATATGAAAGATTTTCTTGTTAGGTATATTCTGTTTGAATATTGTAAAGTCATATATCAAGATTTCCCTCGTCCCATGAGAATCCCACTATAACATGTTTGATATGCAAGTATATCTGCATAAATAAAAATCTACAAAACAAGTATTCTTGAGACTGCCCACAGAAGTCCACACGGAAATAAAGACAATACAGAAAAGTACTTTAAATTTTCTTATGTTGTCTCTGCTACAACAAAGACTATGTTTGAAAAGAAAATTGCATTGGAAAGTATTTTTTAAAGATTTTATATCATTTACTATGTTAACATAATTGTCAAATGCGTTGACAATTCGTGTCAGCCAATATGAAAGAATGCCCAAAGTAGTGTAAAGTTACCCAAGTGTCAGTCTCACCCCTGTCGCCAAGCTGTAGGCCCATTGATTTGAAATGCTGATACATGTAAACCAGTGGGGGGAATGCACTGAATTCTTTCTATTCAATTCCAACAACTTCAACTTTATTTACGCTCTGGTCACATTCGTGACATATGATGTACAAAAAATTTCATGTTGTTACATCGGTAATCAGAGGTGGCATAGATCTTGCAAATAATAATAATAACAGATATTTGAGTTGCTTAGTTGATCATATATCAAAACTAGCAGTTATGAGTACTTAATATCCGTGAAATAAATAGTTGAATTCCCCACAGCATAGTGTGATCCATTCATTCACACATCTTGTTTGATCCACATTTTAAGTGAGATTAAATTTCTAGACGGAGACAATTACTGACAAAGTATTTTTTAAATACTTCCGAAAATTATGTTCATACCTGCGTAGAATTTTCTAACTGCTTTTCAACATTGCTTTTATTCTTTGTGGACTTCTGTTGGCAGTCCTAAAACAGTTGCTTTTTGGATTTTTATTTATATAAATATACTTGCATGTCAAACATGTTATAGTGGGATTCTCCATGAGACCAGGAACATTTTGATGTATGACTATATTCAAACAGAATACACCAAATAAGAGATACTTTACTATTACACGATTTTCAAATAATTGTCACTAGGTAATCCCCTTCAGACTTTTTTCATAACTTCCAATGGCAATTAAAATGAGCGAGTGAGTGAGTGAATATGATTTAACGTCGCTTTCAACTACATTTCAGTCATATCACGACGTTGGGTCCTATTCCTTTTCACACCCGGGAACCACACGGGTGCCTCAGTTAGTCGCCTCTTACGACAAGCTCTCAGTTAGTCGCCTCTTACGACAAGCCACTGTGGTGGCAATTAAAATGATAACAACCTTAGGAACCGTTGGCCCCGATCTTCAACCCGCGCAAAATTTACACACCCCTTATTAAGAGTGTATATAGGCCCTACAGCATTATATACATTGTACATGTACTCAAAACGGCTAATACACAAAACTACCACAGTTGGTACGATCTGCGTAGCTAAGCGAAGAAAACGTGCGCTGGGACGATACATTATGTGGTGATTTTTTCCGATCTGGCCACAACTGTATCTCTGAGAAAGCAAATGAACTAACTGAATTTTATATACCATGGAGTTTATTAAGAATAATAATAAACTAATAGTTTGGATTTCACGATCAGGGTTAGCCGCTACCAACAACGAATCTGATTCTCAGCCGCACGGCGCAAAATCTATGCTACTCGCGTATGGTAGGCCGTAGGGGACAAAAATCACCATTTGGTGTGGACACATATTATTAACCAATCACAGAGCTGTTTTACGTGTTGACATTAATTATTATATGTCTACATACAATTTAATTCGATATCATATCGAATTATTTTATATCCGTATACATATTATTTAGATACTGCATCCAATATTTCGATGCTACATCAAATTAATTTATATCCCCATTCAAATCATTTCGTATCCGTATACATATTATTTATATATGGCATCCCAATATTTAAAAGTGTGGTTGGCCACAGAGGACAAAAATGGCTATTTGGTGTAAACACATTTCAGTCAACCATATCACAGTACCTAATTCAGACATAATTCATTCAATCACGACAACTGGAAATATGTATGACATGCAGTAATCGCTTCCGCCACAAAATGTTCTGTTTCCTGTAGAAATGGAGCAACCATAAAGTTGATTCTATTTGGCTGTAGTGATAAAAGGAGCGGAAGTGATTTATGGCTGTAGTGATAAAAGGAGCGGAAGCGATTTATGGTGTCTATAATTCCGACGATTTCATTAGAAATATATTTAGGGTGCCATACCTAAATAATATGTATACGGATACAAAATGATTCGATACAGTATCTAAATCATCTGCAATGCGTATACAAATTAATTTGATGTAGCATTGAAATATTTGATGCAGTATTTAACTAATATGTATACGGATATAAAATAATTCGATACCATACCGAATTAACTGCTCTGTGAATGGCTAATAATATGTGTCTACACCAAATGCCGATTTTTGTCCCCTACGGCCAGCCACAATTTAAATAGTGGGATGCCATACCTAAATAATATGTATACGGATACAAATTGATCCAATACAGTATCTAAATGATTTGAATGGGGATACAAATTAATTTGATGTAGCATCGAAATATTTGATGCAGTATCTAAATAATATGTATACGGATATAAAATAATTCGATATGACATCGAATTAAATTGTATGTAGACAGATAATAATTAATGTCTACACGTAAAACAGCTCTGTGATTGGCTAATAATATGTGTCTACACCAAATAGCGATTTTTGTCCCCTACGGCCTACCATAGTCGCGGCCTTATACATGTACATGCTTATAGCATTCATGGCTTACTCAGAAAAGAAAGTAGGTCACGTGAAGAGTTGAGGTGACAGAGTTCGATGTACGTAATGTTTTACCTGTCTCGGTCCTAACTTCGGTCCACAAGCAATTACATGTACATTACCAGGGATGGAAATCAGGTCAATCATATCCATGTAGTAAAGGGATGGTTGTACACCACCACACAACCGCCATCCTGCTCTGATGGAAAATTTCCGTTGAACGAAGAATAATCAAACGCGTCGTTGGCATTGGATCAGTATTTGTAAGAGGCGCTAAAGGGGCTTTCGATTGTCGGCCAACATGGATCAGTTGAGGCGAGATTGCGCAGGGATCTGTCTGCGTTGGATCTCACGGAATATTTTTGGACCGAGTTTGTACCAGCGATGGATGAGTACAGGACTTAGTTGTTGGTGACTGTTTATTTCAGAAGTATATTATTTTGTCAGTGAGCCCGCATGTGCTCTCAGCTATTGTATCATTCTCCCATCGTCAGAGTGGGCAATCTTCCTGATCTGTCACGGTCGGAGTGTATACACAGTATATGACAGTTACGAGGAATCCAATTCGGTGTACGGACATTTTCCCTCCCGGATCGTTCCCCTCCTGGCTCGTTTCCCTCCGGACATCTCCCCTCCCGGATATCTCCCCTCCCCGGCGGAAATTTACCCGCCCGTACATTTCCCCTCCCGAACATTCTTAGGAAATAAATCTACAAAGTCAAATATAATTTGTACAAACTTGTTACAAACTTTATTTTATCAAACATGGGAATTATACACATGTAGCTGCCAAGATTTTGATATCAATACTATATTTTATATATATTTTATATTGATATGGCATCAAGATTAATATATATATATATGATATCAATGATATATTTATATTTATTTTATATTGTGTATATCCAACAAAACATTGATATAGCAGTAATTAATCAAACTGTACAAATTATCTTGATGTGCTATATATATGATATATCTATCTATATGCTATTCATATATTTAGTTTGCTATAATATCCATGTTTAAAGAATGTACAAATTAATATGACTTTGCAGATTTATTTCCTAAGAATGTTGGGAGGGGAAATATCCGGGAGGGTAAATTGCCGGGAGGGGAGATATCCGGGAGGAGAGATGTCCGGAGGGGAACGATCCGGGAGGGAAACGATCCGGGAGGTAAATATCCTAGATCCATACAATTCTATGAGAAGATGCAAGAATCGATGGAGGGGAAGACATTAATGGGGATACGCAGCTGTTTTAGATAAAGTCATGAAAGAATTCACAAGACATCAATGGAGTGCTGGTGATTATGACGATTTTCTGTAAGATGGAGTGTCGGTTACGCTCATATCCGCTCGTGTCACTATGTCCAATACTCCTCTTGTTCCGCAAGGAGAGAAAAGGACGAAATGAGGCAAGCTGGTATATGAGCGTAAGTATCTGTATGATCGATTTATCTATGTACATGTAGGCCTACAGTATCTCATCTCGTTTACGTCATTTTCCATCTTCATATCAATTCATGCACCACAGTCATCACGTTCAGTCACGTTTAAATCACTTGGCATTTGTACAGTTTGAGTCATGTTATGTTACATCATAGTTTTTTCGTCAGCATTCTGTACATGAAGTTGCGGTTGAATAATATCGCTCTGGCATGGCCTCTGCAATACATGCTTCGAGCATACATATATCACGTGGTAATGATTAGGTCGCTATAAAAGTCGTTTGGGGAAAACCCAGAATTAAATTCTGTCTTTTGTGCCAGCGGCTGTTTCTGTTTCATAGTTGACCGCAACTCGTCTAGATCTTCAAGAAGTTTGTATTAAGTAGAAACCACTAACAAATCGACATACTTAGTGGTAGTAAACGGGCTGAGCACATCGTGAGAAATGAATTGACCTCCCGCACCAGTCCAGGTAGCCTGACATTGACGCTCAAAGATAAAAACAAAACAAAAAACAGCATACATTCCCTCCATTTTTTTTAGATAAAACCGTCAGAAATAGGGTCATGCCTCCCGATACCAGTACGGCAAGTTTCGGAGGTGGCCAATCAAACCGGCACAGATTTTTCCCCGTTTAAAATTATTATAGATTTCACAGATCATTTCTGGTCCAGTCATATCAAACTTCGCCGGAAGTCAAGTCCTGATAATAATCAGACGTAATCTACCACATATAGCTACCGCATTCAGTAGGAGAGTATACATAAATATTAATATCATAATTAATAACTGATCAACAACAAGCCCCTGTGCTAACGCAGATCGTACAAACTGAAAGAATGAATGAATATTTATTCACCATATAATTAAACATATACAGGGTATTAGAATTAACGTGAATATGGCGGGAATAAAACCCCAAAGGTCTTGTTGTATCTCAGAAGTATGGTGTTCTATTTCAGCCATTTTTGCGTCGCGCGTGGTAGGCGACGGGAAGGGTGACGTCGCCCACGATGTCGTCCGCGACGTCGCCCTTTCCGTCGCCCTTCCCGTCGCGTTTTTATAATGTTAAGAGATAGAACGCGACGCGACGTCGCCCTGTAAAACGCGACGCGACGTCGCCCTGTTTAAACGAGTTCAAACAGGGCGACGTCGCGTCGCGTTCTATCTCTTAACATTATAAGAACGCGACGGGAAGGGCGACGTCGCCCGCAACGTCGTGGGCGACGTCGCCCATCGCGTCGTGTTGATAAAAGCGACGCGCGACGGAAAGGGCGACGTCGCGGGTTACGAGGTCTTTCTGCGACTTAAACGTTAGTCCAACGATAAATGTATTTACTTCTTCGTCTTACACGAAGAATGAAATGAGCTATGTCAAACCGAACAAATTGCCATGATAAAGGCCCCAAAACATATAGGTGAAAAAATAATGTACACTTTTATCAATAGAGTGACAACTAGCGTTTAATGACGTTGGATAAAAATAATTTCATGTATGTTCTATTTCTTTCTGGTGTTGAAAATATATTTCACACAGAGTCTCTCTCATAACATATTGTCAAACGTTCAAATAA
>JAVTVY010054716.1:0-31197 GCA_036873755.1 Hanleya hanleyi | reverse complement strand
CCAGTCCGTAGTCGAAGGTGGTCGGGGGTGGCTTGCTTCAGGTCGAAGAGCATATACCCGTGCTGAGGGGTTGTGGCATCTTTAAAGGCTTCCAACGCAAACGGTGTGCGGCCGGGATACATCTGTCTCGCCAGGTGCAGCAGCTAATATTCCGATGTTCTTTGTTTTTACTGAACAGATTCTGCACAATGTAGATGATGCTGAGCCGTCGATGATGGCTGCCTTTGGTAAAGAGTTGGGTCACCCGCGCATCCGTCTCCGCCATGAGATCATCCAGAACCACCAAGGTGTCGGGTTCCAAATTGGCCAGGTTGGGTAGGCCTTCCACGAACGTGATATGGGGCATTGCTGCATACGCTTCCTGCCATTCTCCGTAACACTACACGACTCGAGCAATGGATGGGGTGATCATGCTGTCGGTGTGTTGAAGGAGCTTCCTGACGAAGTGCGTTTTGCCGGAACCCGTCGGTCCTGCGATGACGCAAGTGAAGGGATGCTGCCACCCAGGGTCCATGGTTCGAGGTGTATCCGTTGTCGTGGTAACCCGCTCTTGTAAATTTCGTACGAGTGAACTGGAGTGGTGGTGGGTACAACGTCGGTCGTCGTTGTCTGTTCACTGCGAGGGATGATGATGGGGGTGGGTACAACGTGGGCCGTCGTTGTCGGTTCACTGTGAGGGATGAAATCCGGTGGGTGTTCAGACGTAGTGGGCGTACTTGGTGTAGGTGTGGAGCTTACACTCGTTGTGGCTTGTACAGGGGGTGTGGTGGTGGTGACTGGGCTCGATACGACTGGTGCTCTCTGTAGACCGGTTTCACTGGTGGCTGGTGCTCTCAGTTGGTTAAGTAACGTGCTGACATAGGCTACGTCGTAAAACACACCTCCGTACAACACACTCAGCAGGGTTAGCAATAGCACCACAAAGCCCACTTGTGCTTTGCGCGTTTTGGGAGACGCTGTCTTCAGAGGCAGCTGCTGTTTGTCCATAGCACTGTGGTCGGACGTGGAATGAAGGAGGACGGCAGTGGTGTCTGGCTTTATAGTCGTTTCACCTGGTTGGCCGCGACCCAGAAATTGAAGGAACTGGGCCAACCTTGCCATTTCACGAAATGAAACAGTTTGCCACGTCGACGTTCCGTTTTCAAAATCTGCTCCACCGTGTAGTAGTCTTGCTGTGTTTTTACAACAGGCTGTAATTCCGTCTCGTAAAACGTCGCCAGCAACGTTTCCCCTTGGAGATCTTCCAGTTCATAGACTCGCCGCTGTCGGGGTAGGCGCCGTTTAATCAGGAAGTGCTCATCGCTCCAGTTGGGCAAGTAACTTTTCTCGAACTTGCCCTTGACTTTACTGATCCGTACAGGGTCCCCGACCTTGTACATCGCCTTCGACGTTCGCTGCGATGGCCTGGGGTACAAGACACGCCGGACTTGGGCTTCATTGCGTTGGGTCACGGTAATGGGGGCTCTCTCTATACTCCGGTGATAGGTTCGATTGTAACCACTCACAAGTTTCGGGAGAACATCGATGTACCGCCTTGTATTCTTATAGGTGAAATATTTATACATGCGACCTTTGAATGTCCTGTTCAACCTTTCCACCACCGAAGCCTTTGGTCTCGTTGTACGTATGGAAGAAAAACACCTTCTGGGCTTTCAGAAACTGTTGGAACGGTCTGTTGAGGAATTCCGTGCCTTCGTCGGTTTGCAAATACAAAGGTTTGCGCCCGGTCTTGAAGATGTCTTTGAACGCCGCTATGAGATTTGCCCTCGTTTTCGTCCGGATGGGTACCACCCACGCATACTTGGATAGGATATCGATGCACGTCAAGATATACCGATTCTCATCGTTGTGTTTGGCAAAGGCGCTCATATCGACCAAATCCGCTTGCCACTGGGCATCTATTCCTCCCACGATGACCCGGTTCCGTAGAAAATGGCGACGGACGGATCGATGTAAGGTATAGGTGTCTTGTCTTCTTAACCAATCTCGGACTTGGGCACGTTGTATCCCCTGGGATTTGGCCGCTCGATAGAGAGCCGACAATGCACTATAGGCCGCCGGACTGTCGGGACTGTAGTATAAGTTATCCAACACCTCCTCCCAGCGCTTCATGGTGACAAAATGATGATGCACCCTGGCTCTATCGTTTATTTATAACGGGTATATCTTGGGCCTTTCTGATTTTCTTCATTGGCTTTCACAGTGTCCATGGTAAATGACCAGTCCAACTCGTCTGATGATCGCTTGATAAGCACTTCATCCACATTTACCACGGCATCTTCCAATGCAGACCATAGATCAGGGTGAAGGGTAAAATGCACTGTACCCCCATCTAGCCGAGCCAATTGAGCAAAGAAAGGACCGCGTCGGATGTACTCATCGTGACACAAGTGGATGAGGTCGCCGTCCAGTTCACCAGACAACACCCGTTTGAATTTGGTCCAGCCCTCTCGGGACAGACGAATGTGAGCCGGGCACGGTTGTGTAGGGTCCGTGTCTCCCACCTCCTCCATGATATCGACCGTATCCGCATACACGTGCAGGAACACCTCGGGGGTCAAGCTGAGATACGCCAGTATCATATGCTCCGCCATGGTCAGTACGTGAATGGTACCAGACTTGACTGTTTCTCGTATTTATAGGGACAACCCCGTGAGATCAAAAGGATCAGGTGGTCATATCACTGGGCTGGTTGAGTGTAGCCGGGTAATCAATGGCATCGTCGTCGTCGGGTTCATGTAGTTGTTCATTGGGTTCTGCCGCCGATTCTCTCAGGGCACGAGCCCACTCCAACTCGTCTGATGACCGCTCGTCCGGTGTAAACAGCTGGTCCACGATAGACACCACTTTCTCGAAGGCTGTCCACAGATCGGGGTCTAGGGTGAAGCTTCGCGTAGCATCTTGGTAGCGGCCCAGACGTGAGAAGAAAGGTCCACGGTATACGTAGATGGCATTGTCTATGTGGATGACGTGTCCATCGAGCTCGCCGCTCAACACCCGTTTAAATTTGGTCCAGCCGTCACGGTGTAGCGTCATCGTATTCGATACGGTCTCAGCGGGCGACCAGCAAACTCCACGGTCTTCCACCAGGGTGACTTTATCTTCATAGACGTGTAACCCCACCCGGGGTGTAAGGGGCAGGATGGCTCGTAGGATGGGTGACATGCTTGACCCAATGTCGAACGATGATTGACACACACTCTGTCTGACCCTCGTATTTATAGTCCCCACTGTCAATACCACAGCGCCAGGGTCAATAGGGCACAGACTAGTGTGAGGCCAACCAGCCGGCGCTGGTTCCGGCGTGAGCGCTCCTGGTCCATAGCGCGAGCATCAAGGATGGCTGTCATAGTCCAGTAGTGGTGAGTGATGGCACGCCTCTCCATCGAGTGCACTCTGTGGAGGATCGCTTCTGTGAACTCGTTCAGGATCTGGCGTCGTCCCTCGTTGTCGTCGCCATCTGCAAACATGGACCGTACCACTGCTCCGTAACCCGTGAATGAATTCACCGCGGTGGCATGCTGTAAAATGCGAGTCGCACAGGGCTGGATCTCCGCCATGGCTCTGCAACCGTAGAAATGAAGGTGTGTGATCCCGAGAGACGTGTTTTATAGACCATGTCACACATGTGCGCCTAGACGTCGGGTGTAGTCTGTGATACGTACTATTCTGATGGGTTAGTCCAAAATAGAGAGCAACAACACCAACATAAATTACAGATCAATCCTTTTATTATGCGTGAACATCATAGGAATGCATGTACTGACCTGTCTGTGGGGGTTTCCCACAATGGCGTTCACCTTCGTGTCTTTTCGGGTACGTCCGTGTCTTTTCGGGTACGCCCGTGTCTTTTCGGTAAAGTCCGTGTCTTTTCGGATCGATGACGTCCGTGTCTATCATCCGGGCACTTCGCGTCTGCGCCTGCATTGGGTATGTATGAGGGTCTTCATGTGCGCGCGTGCAATGCGGCTCAGTCGTACACCAGTACACCAGTCTCGATCGTCGACTTGGGGTAGAGTGTGCTAAAAATAGATTACGAGCTAGCGTGCTATAAAAGGGAAGCGGCCTTGCCATTTCATCAGACACTCTATCAACCACCAAGATGTTCACTTGCACAACTTGCCAGAAGCAGTTTACTCGTTTAGATAATTTACGACGCCACGAGGCCTCCACCCACAACGATGGACTGTATACTTGTATAACCTGCGCACGGTCATTTAATCGGGAGGATGCTTTACTGCGCCACGAACGTTCAATTCATGGGCCACCCAAGCGTCCATGCGAGGATTGTGATCAACTCTTCAAACGACGCAGTCAGTTGAGACGGAATCAGCGTTTGATTCATGCCCCGTCTCCACGGTTTTGGCGACAACTTCCTACTGAAGAGGAGCCACGGAAGGTGAGATCCAGTGAAGATAAGCCCGGGGAGACGAACGCCACTGGTGATGCGATGAAGGAGAGCCCGCCTATACCCACAGTTCAGAAGAGCCTGAATATCCAGCCGGACCCCAGCGTTACGGTTTCGAGTGATACGTCATACATCGAACATTTTCTGGTGGAGCCCATAAATGTTCCTAGCGATCTCTTACAGGACAACCATCCAATCAGTGACATCGATCGGCGCCATTGGTCCATGACACGGTACTGTTTCCACCCTCAAGATATCTACAATTTCCCACTGACCAACCGCACCTGTCTACGCAGCTACGTGGAAGCCATCTTCAACGATCAAACTACGGCCTTTACATTGAATGTCGCTTTCGGGTACATCTTACGTCACAAAAATACGGACCAGTTACAGTATTATTATCCCAGTGCCAACAACCATGTGTTTGACCAGCCGGTCACCATCATTAACCGGGGGTCAGTAGAGACGATGCTGGAGATACTGGACACCGTGGAACCCTTGAGATGGGCGCATCGTCAACGCCCCAACATTCAATGGATGGTAGAGAGGGTAACCAATGTCACGTTTTTCCTGACCAAGCTGACCGATCACCCCCATCGGTTAAATGCGTCACCCGTGCACTGATGAATATCATGCCGTACACGCACTCTATGTCTACATGCTGCTCGCTGATTTGAGCTCAGTAAACCCTTGTACCTAATGTGACAATGTGTTAAATAATAAAACATGGTGTTTGATATTTCAATTTGTTTTGCTGTGAACATACTAAATATACCCAGGGCGGCTCCCCCAGCCTGGGTATGATGTAACATTGGGGTAATAAACTATATAAACATTGCTGAACTTGTTGTTATTCACGACAACCGCTATCCGATTGTATAATACTCCGCGCGCGTCACACACTTGGGCAGACCCACCAAACCACGTCCGAAGGTGAACGCCATTGTGGGGAAAAACCCCAGTACATCAACAGACACAGACAAGTCTAGACATGTCCAAACCGCAACCCCAACCGGAAGTGACGTCACAACCCACAAGACCTGCGCAGCAGAATGGAAACAACACCCTAGTGTAACCTCCTCACCTAGGCTTCACATGGATACCTCATACGACTCCATTGGCCCATTCGTGGCTCCCCTAGCTCCAACACGTCTAGCGGGACTCATACAGGGTCCAGTTTTCGACACTAGGTGACCACATCCCGACAGAAATGGCCAGTTTTCGACACCGGATGTGCCGCCATCTTGAACACACGTGCCGCCATCTTGGATATGTCCCATAATGCATCGGGTCAAAATACTCGCTTCTGATTGGACAAGAGCTCCGTGGCGGATTTGAAATACTCGCTTCTGATTGGACGAGAGCTCCGCATTGCATCTGCGCATGCGCAGAATGACGCTAGTTCAACCGCACACCCAGCCCATCAGATGCCCCTTCACCTAGGCTTCACTTGGATACCTCACTCGACCCCACTGGACCAGTAGTAACTCCCCTAGCTCCAACACGGCTATTTCCATACCCTTGGGCCACCGCGCATGCGCAGAATGACGCTATTTGAAACCCACTAGTCCAGTCAGATGCCCCTTCACCTAGGCTTCACTTTGATACCTCACTCGACCCCATTGGACCATGAGTAACTCCCCTACATGCCAACACGGCTATGTTCACACCCTTGGGCCACCGCGCATGCGCAGAATGACGCTAGTTCAACCCCACTAGTCCAGTCAGATGCCCCTTCACCTAGGCTTCACTTTGATACCTCACTCGACCCCACTGGACCAGTAGTAACTCCCCTAGCTCCAACACGGCTATTTCCATACCCTTGGGCCACCGCGCATGCGCAGAATGACGCTAGTTCAACCTCACACCCAGCCCATCAGATGCCCCCTCACATAGGCTTCACATTGATACATCACTCGACCCCACTGGACCAGTAGTAACTCCCCTAGCTCCAAAACGGCTATTTCCATATCCTTGGGCCACACGAGTTGTCTCCCTTGCGTCAGTGTGTGCAGATGGCGCTAGAATCGACGCCGTGATGTGGAAAGGGCGTCCCCACACCATCCTGGAGCCGCCATTTTGTTTGTTGATTTTCACGGGAGATACACGGGACAATAAACGCTCGACCCTAGGGTGGTACAGATGCTAGACTGATCCTATTAACATGGTACAACACCTATAGATTATGTTTATTATTATTATATTGCTTAGAGGTTTTTTTGAGGGTAATGTGAGGGTTTTTTCTCCCCGTGACCTCCCCACCGCCTCGTTTGCTCCCTTGCGCCGCCATTTTGACCACCCCACACGCCGCCATTTTGAACCCACCACCACCACCCACAGGCCGCCATTTTGACTACCCCACCCCACAGCCCATTAGATGCCCCTTCACATAAGCTTCACTTTGATACCTCACTCGACCCCATCGGACCATTTTATCTAGGGACTACTTTTTCTCCGCGGAAGCAGACCGAATCACCGCCAGACATGACCGCATCACCGCGGAGGAATACATCTTTGACCTGGGTCACGGGATATGCAAATTTGGAACTCTCCTGTGCTGGAGGTAGCTTTTTGGTCAGAGGTCAAAATACTCGCTTCTCATTGGCTGTGTGACCTCAACGTGACCTCCACAAAATATGCAAATTTCTGAGGTCAATTGGCTAGAATTTATGCTTACTATACTCCTGACGCAACAACCGTGACGAGGATCGATATAGCAATGCAGCCAATAGTGTCGGATATGGGCACCAGTGATCGTGTGTGTTATTTTAGTTCTCCCAGGAACGCATTAGTTGATCTCTTGAATCAAATTAATATACATTTCAGTTGAAGTAAATCTATTTTCTAGTCAAAGGTTGAAATTTTATTAATTGAACTCTATTCACAATGACACATTCTCTGAGAATTGTGTTCTGGAACGTTGAAAGTTTAATTACCAGAGATGTAAATAAACTTACAGAGGATTCTTTCTCTAAAGTAGTTAATCAGAATGATATTCTTTGCCTTACGGAGACTCATTGTGGTCCAGATGTTTCGCTGCAATTCCCTGGCTACAAAATATGGAACTATCCCAGAACTAAAGCCAAAAAAGCCACCAAATACTAGGGTGGTATTATGCTTATAATGAAAGAAACTATAGCCAGTGGTATTCGTGTTATTGAACAGTCAGATGACTTTATTTGGTTCAAGATTGACAAGAGTTTTTTCAATTTGAATGACGATATATATACTTGCGTCTGTTATTTACCCCCAGCTAACTCGACTTATAGTAAACGCACTGAAAAGGATTACGTTAGTGATCTGTATAACTGCATTGTTAAATACGCACAGTTTGGTCAGATTCTTTTGGGAGGCGATTTCAATGCCCGCACCGGTGATGAGTTAGATTACATTGTTCACGACAATGATCATCATCTTGATATGGGGGACTATATTTATGATAGTTCTCAAACACGACGATATAATCAAGATTTAACTATTAATGAAAGGGGACGGGAACTTTTAACGTTATGTGTAAGTAGTCGGCTCAGAATTGTCAATGGTAGAATATTGGGTGACTCTATTGGTAGATATACATGCTTTGAACCACAAGGGTGTAGTGTGGTAGATTATTGTATTGTTTCAGAGGAATTGTTAGCTTCTAACATTATTGCTTTTTTCAAGGTGAACCCACTGATTCCCTATGTCTCTGATCATTGCTCAATTACCATTAGTTTAAGATGTGGATACACGTCAGTACACCCCATTGTGCAATGTTTACAATCTGTACCACAAAAATTTGTGTGGGATACAGAAAGCTCTGCTAACGAATTTACATATGCCCTGATTCAACCAGAGATTCAAGGCAAGCTAAACCATTTTCTAAATAGTAATTTTTCTGCTGAAGGAGTAAATCGAGCTGTTAACGATTTTAATGCTATCTTAATTGGAGCTGCTAAAAAATCACTCCGTATGAGGCCACTGCCGAGTAAGAAAAAATATCCTAAAAAGCCAAAGTGGTTTGATTACTCATTGGATAGAATGCGCAAGGAATTAGATAGCAAGGCAAAACTAATGTGCAAATTTCCCAGAGATCCGTCGGTTAGAGCTTCATTTTTTAGCTATTTTAAAATATATCGCAAACAAAAGAAAAGAAAAAGAAGATTATATAAAGAAGAATTAATTGAGAAACTAAACAATCTACAAGAAAATAATCCAAGTGAATATTGGCATTTATTGAAGGATATTCGGAACGGTAATGATACAGGAGATAAAGCTGAGAATATCTCACCATTTCTGTGGAATGCGTACTTTTCCCAATTAAATAGATCAACTGAGTCTGTTAATCTTCATGACATTAATCCTGATTTCCCTACATTTTCTGAGTTGGATTTTAAAATCACGTCTAAAGAAATTTCATATATTATTGTTAAACTTAAAAGTAAAAAAGCCTCTGGGCTTGACTGTGTACTTAATGAGATGCTTAAGTGTGGCCAGACTGTTTTATTACCCAGCCTGCTTAAGCTCTTTAATCTTATATATTCTACTTCAGTATACCCTAAAGCTTGGTCGCATGGATTTATAATTCCAATACATAAGAAAGGCAACTCCTATGACCCAGCAAACTTTAGAGGTATTACTATTACGAGCTGTGTTGGAAAAATGTTTAATTCCTTACTGAACAGGAGATTAAATAAATATTTAATGGATAAAAATATTATACCCTCGGAACAAATTGGTTTTACCGAAGGTAAACGTACGACTGATCACATGTTTGTACTGAAGGCACTTATAGACAAGTATAATTCTAAACTGTCAAAGCCTCTGTATACTTGTTTTATTGACTTCTCTAAGGCTTTTGACAAGGTTAGTAACCCCCTATTATTACAAAAACTTATTGATGTTGGTATATCAGGCCAATTATATCATATGATTCAAAGCATGTACTCTCAAACGGTGCTGCATGTTAAAGCTGGTAATTCACTTTCCCAATCTTTTACCTCGAATATTGGTGTTCGGCAAGGGGATAATTTAAGCCCTACATTGTTTAAGTTGTTTCTACATGACCTTACCTCTACTTTTGATCACACGTGTGATCCTGTTACATTATTGACAAGTCAGCTGAATTGTCTTCTATATGCTGATGATCTTGTTTTATTATCTGAAAGCTCGGAAGGGTTGCAACGTTGTGCGGACAAAGTCCTTACCTATTGTCAAAGGTGGGGTTTAGATATTAATAGAGACAAAAGTAAAGTGTTAGTTTTTACCAAGTCTGGAAGAACAGTCAAGACCGATATTTTATATGATGGAGTATCACTTGATCAAGTTAAGACATATAACTATCTTGGTATAATATTTACACAGTCTGGGTCATTTACCCTTGCACAAGAAAACTTGTACAAAAAAGGCTTAAAGGCATTTTTTCATCTGTCCAAATGTTTTGGTCCTGCTATTCCTGATGTTACAACCTGCCTTCATGTTTTTGATCATACCATAAAGCCCATTTTACTGTATGGCTCTGAAATTTGGGGTTGTTTTAATACTCCAAAATGTGCGGCTAAGGGCTTTCACTGTAAGTATGTTTTAGGTGTCCATTCTAAAACCACAAATGCTGCAGTTCGAGGTGATACTGGTAGATTTCCATTATCTTTTGAAGTTATTGTGTCTATGCTAAAATTTTGGATTAGGATTCATGAATTAGATGACTCCAGTCTAGTCAGTGAGGCATATAAATTGTCTGAACTATTTTACTATGAAGGCAACGCATCTTGGTTAACCTATATGGAGGATTTACTTAAGGTGTTGGATTTGTCATACTTGTCTCCTAGATTATCTCCCTTATTAGCTAATGTGCTCTCTAAGAAACTGTATAAATGTCTGATTAATAAGTACAAAAAGAAATGGTCCAAAGACATTGGCTCTATGCAAGTGGACTCTGGAGCTCTCCCAGATAGGGTACAGTTCCACACTGATAACAAAGGTATTAAACTTAGGACATATCAGTTGTTTAAGGGTCGGTTTCACGCAGAGCCTTATCTACTCAACGTTAAGAGCAGAGATTTAAGATGCTGTATTAGTAAATTTAGACTTAGTGCTCACCAACTCAATATTGAAACTGGCCGGCACAGGAAAATACCAATTGATAAGAGGGTATGTGGAAAGTGTGATTTAAATATAATTGAAGATGAGATTCATTTCTTGTTGGAATGTCCCAAATATAATTCCAATAGGTTGGAGCTATTATCCTTGATTAATAAGACAAACTCCAATTTTAAGTCTCTATTACCTCATAACCAATTCATCTGGTTATTAAGTTGCGAGGAACCTGTTATATGCAGGGCTCTTGGTGTATATCTATCTGGAACTCAGGCGGCCAGAAGCTGTTCATAGTCTTTTAACAGTAATAAGAGTCAATGGATTTGAGACACTCCTACTACTTTAACAGACGGTACTATTCAAGTATTACCTCTAAAGTATGCCACCGTTATGACCTCAAATCTTCAACTTATCTTCATAAAAATGAGATAATTGTCTTATTTGTCAATTGGTAATTGGCTCTTGAGTCAATTTTAGTGATTGCTCCATATTATTAATTCATTGTCATTTTCTCTTGATTATGGGAGTTTCTTGAGATTGCTTTTTAGTAAAGCCATTATTAATTGACTTCGTTCATCATCAATCAAATGAATCAAATGTATATTGTGTGATTGTTTGCCTTGTACTGGGCGCTATGATTAGCAAATAAAATACCTTGAACCTTGAACCTTGAACCACGGTACCGTCATGATTCGATTTCTAGCTTGTGCACTTATCCAATACTTACACAAAGTACTTATGTTCTCTTTTCCAGTGACGCGATCAGTATAACTAGCTCGGTTAAACATATCCGTTATCGTAGAGAGTATATTAAGTTTAGCAGATAAATGAATAGAGAATAGTAAATCCTGTACAGTAATGTCTCTTAATCTACATATGACTGAGCTTTAATATCACCCTTTGTTGCATGCATGGAATTGATTATTGTACAAATATCCGAATCCACAAGAACAGTAGTATATAAAGTGCCTTTTGGGGTCTTATTTAGGGGCAGATAACTCATTTGAGCAATTCCTGGTTGTCTCCCCTGATTCGCACATTTCTGCCCCTAAATAGGACCCCAGATGCCCTATTACTACTTATCAAATTGACGTCACGGATGACGTCGCATCCAGTCATGTGACATCCGGGTCAAAGTTCAAAGGTCACTTCCGGTCCCGTCACGGCCCAGCAAGAGTTATCTGCCCCTACATAAGACCCCAGTGACTTCCAGTGTTAATATACGGGGAATGCATGTTTGGGATAGGAGTATTGGGGTGGTCATTTTTTTTTTTTTTTTTTTTTTTTTTGTGGCACCGTGTTTTCTTTGTCTCGCGATGTAGAACACGATGGGAGGGTCTGGAGGCCTTGGGTTGACTTTCACTGAATGTTCCGGTAGGTCTGGGGTGAACATGTTAGGTCCATTCTGGCGCAGTGAACAGTGTTAGTCCCAATGGGGAACCCACTCATCGACATTTGCGGCATGTTTTCTTTATCTCGATCTGTAGAGCACGATGGGAGGAGTCTCGAGGCCATGCGTCGACTTTTGTTGAAAAGTGCTGATGACGCATGCGCAGTAGACAGGCAGATCGAGGTGGATAATTTGGGGTGTAGGTGGACCCATAGTGGTCCGATTGGGTCGTGTGAGGTATCAGTTTGAAGCACTCGTCCAACTGGATGGGTGTGGGGTGGGAATATAGTAGAAAAAGGGTACCGTATTTGAATGGACGTTTTGGGGTTGAGATGGACCAATAGTGGTCCGATTGGGCCTTGTGAGTTGTCATCGCGAAGCATTCGTGGCGGACCATCCGACTGGACATTCGTGTCATCCGTTTTCAACATTCTGCGCATGCGCAGACAGGGAATTTGTGGGTAGAGGGCACTTGAATGGACGTTTTGGGGTGGAGGTAGACCCATAGTGATCCAAATGGGTCGTGGGAGTATCAGTTTGAAACTCTCGTGCAAGAGCGTCCAACTCGATGGGTGTGAAGTGGAAGTAAGGCTATGGTGCGCATGCGCAGACAGGGAATGGTGGGAAAAGGCCCGATTGCGTCGTGTGAGGTAAGTCTAAGTTCATTAATAGTATCTGTGTTCAAGAAAACTGATCGTAGATATATTAATGTCGGAAGCCATAAAGCATTCTTTAGCTCTACTACATACAAGAGATATCATTCATGGGATGTTTCTTTTTTTATAGAGTTGCTTGAATTTCTCATTGAAAATATCTATGTGAAATTGGGCAACACAATATATCAGCAGCATATAGGTATTCCAATGGGTACTAATTGCGCATCCCTGTTGGCTGACCTGTATCTGTTCTCTTATGAATATGACTATATGCAGGCGCTTTCAAATTACAACACATATAAGGGAAGTGGGAAGAGGTGCCGACATACTGACCGAGTCACATGACTTCACAGTATAGTCTTCGGGTTAAACTATTCTAAAGTACGTACCAAGAATCTAACGATTCGTGATATGTGTTGTATCTCAGGTACGCTTTTATTGTACCTGTTCATGTGGCAACTTGGATGATATGACCACACGGCCCCTAGCACCGGCATAAGCGGTATTAGATACAAATCTACAGAGCTATGATGGAAATGCTCTGACAACTCGTATATTGGTAATTGGTGAGCTGTTTCGCTGTGACAACTCGTACACTGGGGATTGGTGAGCTGCAAAAACCGATCGATTCAAAGCCCGTTCCTTCTCATTCACCAAACGCTATATAGACGATCTTCTCGCTGTGGATAATCGCTATATAAATGACGCAGTGAAGTATATATATCCACCTTCACTGGATTTGAAGGAAACTACAGATAGCCCTACAGGCACATCATATTTGGATCTATATCTCTACAAAAATGAAGCGGGCATTCTCTCTCGTCGACTTTATGACAAACGAGATGATTACAATTTCGACATCGTAAACTATCCCTTTCTGGACAGTAATATTCCAGTGGGACCTGCATATGGCGTATACATATCTCGCCTAGTAGCATTTGCTAGATCCTGTGTTAATTGTGACGATTTCAATCAACGTCACAAACATTGTTGCAGAAACTTATAAAACAGGGCTATTCCTCCAAGCGCCTCCACTCAAAGTTTCTCAAATTTGGCGATACATATCGCATGCTGATAGCAAAATACGAACGTAGCGTGCCAGATCTATGGCGTTACGTTTCGTGACTTGTGTCTAATTCCGCTTAACCCGGGGCTAGGGGCCGTATGAACCCATGTACTTCAAGATCCTCATGGTGCTCATATGAACAGTCACAATCAAAGCGTGACTGAGACACACCATTCTTTAGATGACGACTTTACAACGAATATTTTGGATTAAGAATATTGATCAGCGATACGGATTTTATATTTTTTGAACATCATGATGTCTTGTCGGCATCATTGAAAACTGTCCACCGCTTCTCACTTGCAGGAAACAAGCCTATGTTTATGTATACTATGATTGTCTTTTTGAATTTGGTGCTAATACTGGTGTATGGAATATGGAATAGGTCTTTGGATTATGGACGCGGATATTCTCTAATGGACGACGGCTGAATTATGAATGACGGACCAGACGCTTGTAATGTAGTAGAAAAAGGGTATTTGATTGGACGTTTTGGGGTGGAGATGGACCAATAGTGGTTCCATTTGGCCATGTGAGGTGTCATCGTGAAACATTCGTGGGGATTCATCCGACTGGACCAATGTGTCGTCCGTTTTCAACATTCTGCGCATGCACAGACAGGGAATTGTGGGAAGAGGGCACTGAAATGGACGTTTTGAGGTCGAGGCAGACCCATAGTGGTCCGATTGGGTCGGGCAGGGTATCAGTTTGTAGCTTCCGTGAGGGATCGTCCAACTGGACTGATGCGGAGTAAAAGTAAGGCTATGGCGCGCATACGCATCCGTCACATAGAACGAGCATTTGAGGTGGAGGTTTTGGGATTAGAGGTGCGCCATCCTTGCTCCTAATCGGCCGCTATTATACCGTGGGGGGAAGACTAATGTAACGTCATCAGAAATAGAGGAAGCGTATTTAAAGTCCAGTTGCCCCTGAGTAGTAGAGAAAGCACACACCCAGTATATTTACCCTGTACCCTTTGTGGACAGTTTTACAGTAACGCCTTAATGCCCAATCTTAACGCATTAATGCCTTATCTTAAAGACTTAGCGCTCTAGCATAACGCCTTGAAGCCATGATGTAGACAGATGAGAGAACACAACAACAAGGATGACAGGTCAAGCATTTTATTATCCCATCCAGTACATCATACCCACGGCGGGGGAGCCGCGTTGGGTATGTTTACAATTTTCGTAGGCTCTTGTCCAATTAGAAGCCGTCCTCTGCGAAGTTCAATCTTCGGCCAGGGTCGCTTTTGGCCTAAGCGTCGTCGGGCAGGCCAGGATACTGTAACCGCAGCATGTCCTGGAACAGTTGTTTGCGCATTCTGATCGCATTTTCCAGGGCCTCGATGGGTGGTAACCCCATATCCTCTTCCAAGTGACGCTTGGTCTTCATGATGGGCCTGTGCGTGGGGTCGCCTTTCATTTCAAACGGTAGCAGGCTATACCGTTCATAGATCGCCATGGTTGTTTTTCTGATGCTGTGGCGCATTTGGATGTACACCTGTTGTAAGTTGTCCTGTCCGGCGTCTTCGATCACCGCAGTATGGGTATTAATGGATTCATGCACAATACGATCCCAAAAGATAGGATCTTCCTCACTTCCCTGGGACGTAGGCTGACTATCAGATGTCAAGCTCTCCGTATCTGTAGATAGCCTGTCAACAGTTTCTGTTTTCGGTTTCTGGATAGAAAGTCTTCTGGTGTCGCATCATATCGTAATGTCTGGTAAACGTGCGTTCGCAGCATGTATAACCCATGTTGACGGTTGAACGTCGACTGTGCACGTTTTTGGAATACGCTTGCTTTTATAGGCAGTAACGCCCGCCAACGCCAGGCTCAACGCTTCAACACCCTGGTGAAATAGCCCAGAAGCTCTGATTTTTCTAGACATTCCATGGAATTAACACTAATTCATCGAAATGCAGTGACGCCCGTCAACGCCCGTCGTTACGCCTTAACGCCCGTCTTATGCATTGTCGAGCATCTATGGACGGACATCATTATGTGGGGGGTTGGAGAAGATAATTTCCCGTCACCAGTTGCGTCTCCATAAAGGTTTGAAATGCCTCATGCAGGGTCAGCAGATTCTGGGCACGGGTAGTTGTGTTGGTTTTCTCTTCGGGTACTATCTGTTTCTTATGCAGCAGAAGACATACCCGGGCCACCCATTGGATGTCATATATGAACGTAATAAGATGACAACACATGCGTTGGTGCTGAACTGTCTCGGTGGATCCACATTGAGCTGTATCAATAATAGCATCGACTTGAACGTCGGCTTGACATACGGCTTCGGCTGGAATATCTTCGTTGTCGGGTTCAAAGTTTACATCAGGCACAGTGGACTCTGTAGTGTTCATAGTGAAATGAGGAGAATGGTGTCGTGTGGGCTATTTAAAAGTTCTTAATGATGCGTTCAAACAGGTGCTGCTGCTGGACGGATGCTGCCAAGTGTGTACTCGTTTAATGGTGTAGGGATATATGACGTTGTGGTGACCCCCAATCTGATTAAAACCAGATCTTTGATTTGTCGCTAATTAAGATCTGGGGCCATCACTCCCATTTCTCTGTTCTGAGTGCTGACCAATCACGTAGCTTCTCCTCAACCTTGGGGTCTATTTTTGAAACGTCACGCTCAGACCACAGCTGACTCGGGGGAGATAGGTTCACATCGTGATTATATGCACAGAACAATGTCTCTTCTAATCGATATATCTCAATTTTATTTATGTTAATCGAACATCTTCATCGTTCATAGAGAATTAAATATTTATCTGATAAAACAAGTTTAAATATATGAGAAGATGAGTTTTACTTTCCATATCGTACGCCTGTCGACCCCAATCCACAACATGAGACGGGCCTAAACCGCAAGCTCAGACCACAGCTGCGTCGGGGGAGGCAGGTTGGCCTCGTGCTTTATGTCTCGTTACATTCATTATGAAATGTCTTTTTTAATTGATAGATATCTCTAAATTCTGTTTATGTTACTCGAACATCATCATAGTTTCTAGAGAATGATATATTGATCTGAGGAAACAAGCCAAAATACATGAGAAGATGAGTTTTACTTTCCTTATCGTATGCCTGTCGTCCGTACTCTGCAACAATAGGTATGGTATGCACGTGACCTAGATCTGTCGATATCTAGGTCTGAGAACACGGAAACTTAGAACACGGAGTCAGATCTAAAATCAGCGACACGTCTGATTGGGAGCGTTATTTTTAGGTCTGGTTGTAGTCAGATTGTGGGGACCCCTCGCCGGATAACAGGTGGGTCGTCAACCGGCGATCTTCGGGGGTATAAGCTTTTAAGTCTACGAACAGGTAGCCATACGAACGACTTGTCGCGGCTTGCAATGCCTGCATGAAATGGTCGATGTTCTGAGGATAAATTCGACTACCAAACACACGGATTTGCGCTCTGTCGATGGGGTTGGAGAACAACACAAAGTATTGGCAGTTCAAGACAATATTTCTGGACGCCTTCCCCTGAGGAAAGAGATTCTGGGTCAAATAGATGACGGACAGATTCCGATGATGGGATCCTTTGGTAAACAAGTCGGCAACGTGTGAATTGTCCTTGGCCGTACTCATCAGACCATGTAGCACTACCACGTTTGTCTGCTTGGGGTCGAAGAAATACGCTTGACCGATATCGTGAGGAATCCCTGGGACGAAGCACAGATTCTTGACACTGGCTGCTGACCGTCATGGTATAGGGTTGCTCAACTCCACTTGGTGGACCCATAGCGTTGTCTCTTGGTTGTGTTTGTATTGAATATGTCTGAGCATATTGTCGTGACGAGAAAAGGTTCTGTGACAGAACGTACATATACTCGAATGGTACCCGGTCAGAGCGTGATTACAAACTGCGGCTAATGGTGTACAAACGAACTTATATGACCACTCACTCACTCAACTTCATTCTTCCTCTTCCTCCTCCTCCTCCTCCCATTCTCCTCCTCCACCACCACACACACACACCTACATACATACGCTATGGTAGCTAGACGGGGTAGCGAAAGCGAACATTGCCACCCCTCCCCAAACGTGCTCATTTGCACTTCCTAATCGCCACTTTCTCTACTACTCCCCGAGTGCACAGGCGTATATCACTCCCAGTCTGACTCTAGTCCACGAGTGCTACACATTGACACGTCCCTCGGCCCAATCGGACCAATAGTGGCCCATCTCGACCCCAAAACGTCCATTGCCATTATCCTTTTTCTACTGCGCATGCGTCAGTTTGCAATGACGTCAGTTTCACGCCATACCCGTCTAGTCAGATACTCCCCCACGAGAGCTTCAAACTGATACCCTCCCTGACCCAATCGGACCAGTCTGGATCCACCTCGACCACAAAACGTCTATCCCAATGCCATTTTCCCACCACTCCCTGTCTACGCCTGCGAGCCATAGCCTTACTTCCTCTCCACACACATCGAGTTGGACGCTCTTTCACGAGAGCTTCAAACTGATACCCCACACAACCCATTCGGATCACTATGGATCCACCTCCGAAATGTCCATTCCATTGCACTCTTGCTCAATTTGATAAGTAGTCCTATTTATTGGCAGAAATGTGCGAATCAGGGGAGATAACCAGGAATTGTTCCAACAGAGTTATCTACCCGTAAATAAGACCCCAGAGGCACTGTATATACTGATAATAATACTGTAACGAATTTTGCGTGTGTGTGATTGGTGGATTTATCTAGATTCCATTTATCGCTGCCACCAGTGACGTAAGGTGTCACGACCATCGTCCAAAGTAACATCTATGACTGCCCTCCAATAGGCATACTGAAACTAGCCCTCTCATAGGCTTCAAACAGCACTAGCCCTCTGATAGGCTTAACCCTAGCCCTCTCATAGGCTTACTGAAGTCAGTCATCTCAAGTTCATCTGGGTAACGTCTTTCACCAGTCATCCCCCGAAGGCGTTCGTTACATGAGTTCGCCTCTTTTCACCAGATACTCGTGGTATATCGAGCTGGTAAGGAGGTCTTCTATCATCTCAGATGACCCGCCAGAGGTTATATGAGTGGAGCATCATGGGAAGTGTTTCATGCATACTAATCCCAGGTATACAATAAGTATCCGGGTATGTTTCACGGTACCTCTTAGGTAGTTTCCACATTTCGATAGATAATCAAATACATACGTAGATAACCGTAAGGATACTTCGAATACCAAATTTCCATAGATGTGACTATGTTTTCATGGTATCCCTAAGGATATCTTGGCTAAGACAAGAAGGAATGAGACAACACAGATATTTCAAGTTCAACAAATAACAAAACTGTATTCTGTATAAAGGAAACTGTTTCAGGATATATATACAAGGCTATCTGATCAATTTTAAGCTTTTAAGGATATATCAGGATATCATAAGGACACATAAGGATATATCAGGATACATCAGGATATCATCAGGATACATCAGAATATACCAGGATATAATCAGGATACATCAGGATATATATCCTTGGCTCATAGGATATATCTATCCAACTCACACAATATGCATTTATCTTTAGTTTGAGGACATAACAGGATATCAGAAGGATATCCGACACACAGTCGCAGGGTATAAACTATAATAGCCGATCCCCATAATCATGGCTGGTATCCTAATTATTATATACGCGACGGATATATGGAGGATATCCTAAGGACATGCGAAATATGTATTCAGGATATCCTCAGGATATACAACAGTCGGTAAATCACGATATCACCGGTATGAATGGCCGAATAGGATATCAAGGATATGTCGCCGTATATCCTTAATCGAGGCTAATAAACCACCCGTAGCTCCCAGTAGGAAATATATTCCTCACCACGGTGTCTTCTGTGTAGGATATTGATCTGCTAGTGATAATTCTATTTTCCCCCACCCAAAGGATATATGTGCTGCCCCAAGTCACCAGTGATATATGTATCCAGGTCCGGAGGATATATATCCTATTCCCCATGGAAAGGAAAGGTCATGTGCCACCCGGTACACCTACGAGGGAATTGCACCTCCCCGCAGTGTCTTCTATGGTGCTGGTTCCATATCAAAGGGTCCACTCCGAGTGTCCTTCTCATTAGTTGCAGGATACATATATTTTGGACACACATCACTAGTATCCTACAGAGCACACATACCCCAGGAAACACCAGTTTCAATGGCAATAAATGTCTGGCTATACCTATGCAGCTATATAGGATATCTGTAGGATATATATTCTATTCCCCATGAAAAGGAAAGGTCCTGTACCACCCGGTACACCTACGAGGGAATTGCACCTCCCCGCAGTGTCTTCTATGGTGCTGGTTCCATATCAAAGGGTCCACTCCGAGTGTCCTTCTCATTAGTTTCAGGATACATATATTTACTGCCAATGACACCGGTATATCCTATATTATATTTCCCTCACATTTCTGCTATTTAAGGATATATGTAGATATCCTGCAGGATATATATCCTTCAGGATACATATCATAGTACAGGATATATATCCTTCAGGGCATAGCCTACAGGATACTATTTCACTAGTATCCTGAATGGATCATCTCAATAAGGGTATATCCTAGGAAGGATATCATCTTTATTGGTCATCTATAGTCGTCATCTCCCGCCAATGGTAAATAGGCGACCTACCTTGTACACGACAAGGGGCAATATGCGAAGAACCTCTTCTATCTTCCCGTTTATATAGCCCGCCAAGGGTAAAACCACGTGTCTACAATACCTACGCTGATTGGCTGAGCCACCGAAAGCTGTCTGCAGCCGATCAAGCCATGATTATAGTATCCGCAAAAACGTAATAAACTCACCAAATTTCCCCGAAACACTACTAAATTTCTACTGAAATATTCACCTAGATACCCATAGAAATTAATTCTGAAGTTTTTATACAGGTTACTGTCCAAATTTAAAGTCCAAAGTACGTCGGAGCGTCTAGAATGTAGCTTCGCAACATGGTCTCGTCAGGAGACGAGCATGATAAAAAAATAAATGCATCTACCAGGCAATCAGGGAATTACCACAAGCTAACAAGCATTTACTAGGTAAGATGACATTTAGTTCAATCAGATACCATACTATTTTAAACAATTAAGCCATTGAAAACACTAAAACTGGTCAAAGATAGAGGCACATGGCAGTGTTGAAAACTGGCCCCGCGATAACGCATTACATGCTGGTACAAAACAGACATGTGACACGGACTATAATAAACCTGTAAAACTTATGTACAACATTCAAATAAACATTTAGCAATCAGACAATTTCCCCACAATACAATAGTTTACGCCTTCGAACCCATTTGAATCATTGAATGTGTTCTGATTTCCCCAGGCTTCACACCCATATAGTATTATTGGCTTTATTAAAGAATCAAACATTTAGGCCTTTGTTGTGCAAGTTTTGGATGGCATGACAGAAAACGCCATTAGGCTTTTATGGCACCGGCCCGTCTCTCCGCAAAACACCGCAGGACAAGTCCACTGCACGGTTAACCACTGTAGCAGACGCCACACCTCGTAGGAACAGACTCCAGACTTCAGCGACCCCGCTCAATAGCGATTCACTCTGCCGTCCGGCTCCAAGGAAGAATCATCAAGCCCAGACATCACAGCTACACAGTCCACACAGGATGTGGCGATACGGACATCGCTAACACATGGTGGATGGGCAGGCACCTGGTCTAAGAACCCTCTTTTCCCAGTACTGTATGGAACAATGTTAATTAACAGGGAATTATATGACTTGGCCGAGGTCAGATACAAGTTTGTGGGAGGTTGTATATCAATAGATGTATGAATGGATAGACCCTAGCCGGAGCCGGTGGTCACCCAGTACAGGTAATATGTGACAAACCCTGGCAAGAGGTCAGAGATTTGTGTGTGTCAGCGTGGAAAAATGGCAGCTCCTAGCCTGAAGCCGGCGAGCTGGGTGTAGAAGTAAATGTGTGAATGGGTTGTCCGGAGTCGGTGGTCACCCAGTGTAGGTAATTTTTATGAATATCAAGTAATAGCCGAGGTCTGTGACTTGTGAGTGTAAGCGTGAGTGAGTTTCAACTCATAGCCGTGAAATGTGCGTGTGAGTAAATGTGTGAATGGGTGGACCCAAGACGGAGCCGGTGGTCACCCAGTGTAGGTAATTCTATGAATATCAAGTCCTAGCCGGCGCCTGTGACTTATGGGTGTAAGCGTGAAGCTATTTCCAAAACGGAAAAGCTTTGAAGAAGGGTGTGGCTTTAAATTATGGTCAGTGATTCCTCATCAAAGCTTGAATCGGTCTCATAGACAATTCGTAGGAAAATCAGCCGAGAAACAATGCGGATACTACATATATAAAAGAAACGTACACGGATTGAATTATCAGATCACCAGTAGCTGCTCCTGCCGGAATGGACACGTAAATTATCTTTCGCAGCGCAGACTAGATCTAGTTGTTCCCCACAACATTTCCAGTCATTTCAAGGTCGGCTCGATTAAACAATTGGGTTTAGATCGAAGATGGTTTGTCGGACTCATCAGCAAACATGCGCGGTAAGTCTCATCGCACAGAAGTTAACTATATGTATATTTCAACATATGCGACGAATCCTATGTTGGAGAAATAAGAGCACCCCTACTTCGTTGTGTTGAAGCTGGAGGAATGACCCATTCTCATGGCATCAGATTATATACCTCCTACTGATTGCACTGAAATCGCGGCGCGCAGCTTTTGTGCGCATGGCTCTCGGCCAATCAGCATCGTCCGCTTGTAAACGGTGCAGAGTGGAATCAGCTCAGCACAACTAAACAAAACATTGTCCGTGTGCTGTGTAATAATTTGGCACAAAACGTTTTTAAAGATATACTGAGCATATTTCCCATCTCTCTAGTATGCAGATGGATGCAGCCTGTGTCGATCAAAATCGGTAGAGACCAAATGCGCATGTTCGTCGCGTTTTTTTTTTGCAGAGTGCAGTCAGGGGTGTTTACACCGGCAGTTCAGGAGGTTACAAACTCTGACAATGGGAGAATGGCATGGCCAGGAAAACGATAACCGGATTCTAGTCTTCGTCGCACTGCCTTCACATGGCGATTTCCGGAATCTCGAAACATAAAATGAACAAGATGAAGCAGATTTTCTCACCCAGGCTTTATAGATAACCCTTGAAGAGACATCCCTACATCTCATGCATAATCGTGGAATTACCAGAACTCGCGGACTCTCAAGCTAGGGAATTACTTCTCATTTCCCTCCCACGCCCCGAAAGAACCGACGGTGGAGCGAATATATCACGTAGAGGTTAGACATGCAATTTTCACAAACCATGGATTATACAAAGGTATGGATTATACAGACCTTAGAGGCACCAGAACTCTCCTCATAGAAAAAGACAAATGCAGTCCCGTAAACTTATTGTTACAGTCGAGGTGGTCGCAAGTAGATGTTACAATGCAAGGAAAACTAATAACTTGCCACGCACAGTCTACATTCTGTAACGGTTAATGTGTGCCCCAATTCGTTAAATCACTGCAGAACAATTCTACGGGGAACTCCAGCAGCGGGAGTTGTAGGATTCTACGGGGAACTCCAGCAGCGGGAGATCGAGTGAGTCTTGCAAAGAATTACTGAAAAACTGAAATGACGGAGAGTTTTGTGGTAATATTTCCAACCTCTACACCCAGAAGAGCATTTAAGTGTGTAGATGGCACGGCTACTTTCGAAATAGCTTCATGTGTGTTACTACAGAAAAACGTCACTATCTCTACCTCCCCACCCACAAGTCGTGTCACTGGTAGGGTGTAAAATACCTGAGCTGATATTGCGCCCGAGAAAAGGTGTATCAGTGCCAGGGTAGCGTCATGACAGTGTTGGGGCAGCGCCGAGGCAGTGCCGGGGAAGCGACGGGACAGTTTCATGACAGTGAAGCCAGCTATAGTCAGTACCAATTCAGCACAAAGCAGTCCCGGGTAGTTCCGGAACGGCCACCAAACAGTACCGGGTAGGCCCGAGTAGGTCTGACATCACCAGGCAGTATTAATTTCTCTCCAAGCAGTACCGGATAGGCTCGGATAGTTGTGGAACTGCCAGGCAGTACTAATTCATCACCGAGTAGGACCAGGTAGGTCCAGCACCGCCAGACAGGACCAGGGCAGTAACAGGCAACGATCTGAGAGAAGGTTGAGCGCTACATCCGTAGTCTCGCTTCAGCGACTTTAGGGAAGTTTGAGCCTTACATCCGAATACTCGCTTCAACGACTTGAGGGAAGGTTGAGCCCTACACCCGTATACTCGCTCCAACGACATACCGTGGATACGGGGCCAGCAGCCAGATCGCGCCCAATGACGTCCCATTTAGAGGGGCCAGAAAGCAGGCCACCCCTTACGCGCCAAGGATATTATTTTTTTCTATTAAATGATAATTATAAATATAAACTTCTTGTATCCTTTGTATTGTTAACTGTGCGTATATATTTCTGAATCAGCATTATTGTAGGCCTTTCGCCTGAGTCCCGCGGTTCACAGATTTTATGAACATCGCGCCTATGCTGAATACAACATTGTATACCTTTATGTTTGTCTCAGTCCTCTTTGCAGGTTGTCATCTCCCCTACTCCCTTATCTTCACTAGTGACGGAGTTCCTTCAGTGACAGCCAGGACCAGTGACAGGTCGATCACAGTACTTGCAAATAATCGTTTTTGTGACCTAATCTCGCGACGGCACACATCACACAAAAAAAAACTGCTGGCAGCGGTGGGATTGGCTTGATCTACCAGGGGAGAAAACTTACTGCAGACGATGGCAGACCGATGTGAACCGACAACATCATTATCCGAGGGTAGTATGGTAACGTTGCGA
This sequence comes from Hanleya hanleyi, assembly GCA_036873755.1. NCBI lineage: Eukaryota > Metazoa > Mollusca > Polyplacophora > Lepidopleurida > Hanleyidae > Hanleya > Hanleya hanleyi. The sequence continues at coordinate 6,747 of JAVTVY010054716.1, read as the reverse complement.
CAAGAGACCGTAGCTAAGCTTCGTACTCCTGGAGAGAAAGAGTCTACAAAAGACAGAATCCCTTAGCTCAGCAGCCATAATGACCGAGGGAGACAGGACCCTGGGGCTTAACCCGGGGCTAGGGGCCGTATGAACCCATGTACTTCAAGATCCTCATGGTACTCATATGAACAGTCACAATCAAAGCGTGACTGAGATACATCTTTTTTTTTTTAGATGACTACTCTATAACGAATATTATGGATTAAGAATACTGATCAGCGATACGGATTTGATATTTTTGGAACATCATGATGTCTTGCCGGCATCATTGAAAACTGTTGACCGCTTCTCTCTTGCAGGAAACAAGCCTAGGTTTATGTATACTATGATTCTCCTTTTGAATTTGGTGCTAATACTGTTATGTGGAAAATGGAATAGGTCTTTGGATTATGGACGCGGATATTCTCTAATGGACGACGGCTGGATTATGAATGACGGACTAGACGCTTGTAATTGGATATTCATCTTCATTGCTGTCTACGCCCGCTGCTGTGGAGATTGAGACACCGGCTACCATTCGTATGTTATTAGACGGCCTGAGAAGTTTGGAGGCGAGAGTGCAGGCCATTCAGGCGACGACCGGCCAAACAACTATGGATACACCGGTCCATACATCAACTCCAAGAGGGAGTTGACCAGCCTATGCCAGAGAGGAGAGATGTTCGACTTTGAGCGATCGATACTCTGGGATCGGCCACTGTCACGACCAATCCCATGCCATCCGAACCCCCATAAGACGATTGTAAAGGCCTCGACATAGTACATCGTGGATAGATTAGCTCGTCGACTTCGAGCATTGTGCATCCTTAAATGGGTGGACTGCCGAACAGAGGGTGAGTGAGTAGGATTTAACGTCGTTTTCAGGATTTTTTCAGTCATATCACGACGGTGCCTACATGTGCCAGAGCACGAGAATGACAACAGTTCCTATTATCCTGATCAGCCCGGCCAGTACAGCACCCGGTCACCCAACCAAGTATTGACCGAGCTCAACGTTGCTTAACTTCGGTGATCTGACGAGAACCAGTGTGCCCAACGTGATACGCCAAACAAAGGGGACACCACTTAGCCGTAGCGTTGAGGGAGCCAGTACAGCAGGTACTTTCCAGCCGTACGACGAAGACAGGCAAAGATGATTTCAGCTCCAAGATACTTTAACCCTTGAACAGTTTTTCGTGTCCAGTGGAGAAGACCTACGACCTAAGGACTGGCAAGGTCATCCTAAGACTTTAGATGAGGCGGTCCATGTAGCCGTGGCGGGGAAGCCTTCCAAAAGGTCCAACGGAGATACCCAGAGCCAGGTCGGCTGCAGGGAAAGACGTTACCCCAGATATTGAAGAAGATGAAACCGACAACGCCCGTTTACGGACCGAAATCGCCGCCATCATGAAAGAGATTGTGCAAAACTCCCGGCCGAGTGAACGACCAAAGGGGAGACGAGATCGAGGGTACAGGCGCCCACTAGGACGAGCCGGAGATAGACAGTGTTGAGGATATGGAGAGGAAGACCACTACCGCGCGGCCTGCCCGAAGCGAGCCCCTTACCAGCAGAGGTAACGACCCACCATGGCCCAAAACTCAGTCATAGTCTCAGTGGTCGAAACCAGCTACCCATGCCCCGGGAGAAGCCGGAATATACCTGTTAGCCCGCATAGGATCTCTTGATGTGTTGTGTCGATACTGGTGCGTCTATGTCGCTGATGTGCCGCCGGATCTGGGAGCTACTAGAAAAGGTCTTCAGGCCAGCCCTTAAAGATTCCTTGTACCCGAGCGAGGATAGCCGACGGCAACAATATGACCCTGCTAGGGGAGGCAACATTCAAGCTATCCATTCAGGGGAAAACGTGGAAACGGTGGTAGTTTGAGATTTATCGGTTGACGCTATTCTGGAGTATGACTTCCCCGCCCGACACAGCTGTGAGATAGACGTCGGTCGTCACCGAATCAAACTGGGAAGTAAATACATTCAGACAGAGGTGATGTCGGCAGATTTCCCATAGCATTTGAAACTTCTGCTTGAGACGTCCAGCCCAGATGAGAGAAGTTCAGCAGTTACTCAAGCGACATGATGGCGTGTTTGTGAAAGACGACGACGACCTCGGTCGCACAACTCGCGAACAGCACCAACTGAAGACGGGAAGTGCACCGCCCATCCGTTTTCCGCCACGACGACCACGTGTGCATACCAGAGAAGAAGTCGATCGTCTAGTCGATTGCATGCTGCGGCGTGGAGTCGTTGAACATTCAGACAGACCGTGGTTGGCACCAATTGTTCTAGTCGAGAAGAGGGACGTTAAATCCCGCTTCCAGATGTTCCACTGAGTAGCTTTACGTACTAAAGAAGTATTGTTACTCCGAATAACGACAGAAAAGCCATATTTTGATAAATATTTCGACATATATTATGTCATTGTCAGGACTGATACACATACGTGTTAAACAACACATTTATACTGCTCAAGTGAGAAGTGATTAACCAATCAGGTCTTAGCAGTTACAATAGGCATTGTAGTCAATAGTAGTCAAGTGAACACTTTTTAGGGTAAATAACATATAGCTTCTGGTAAGCATATGCGCAGATTGGTATTACAATACAGTGTAGTCTTGACTTAATGCCCGGCTATTGGCAGGTTGAACTGGAGTCCGAGGACCGTTGCATGTCAGCGAGGAAGGGGCTGTTCCAGTTCCGTGTTTTACCATTCGGGTTCTACAATGCGCCGGGTACATTCGAGCGTCTGATGGAGGCGGCGCTGGCTGGCATCCACTATGAGACGCACATGATGTACTTAAGCGTTTCGGGAGATGCTCGGGAACCTGGAGATGGTGTTTCAGCGACTGTAGCACCATGGGCTGAAATTTAAGCCAAATTAATGTATCACCAGGGCCAGAAAGGTAACTCACCTGGGACACATAGTGTTTGGAGGTGGAATCGAGAGAGAAACGGCGAAGATTGAAGCAGTTAGAGAATGGCCAGTTCCCGTGTCGTAGTCAGAAGTACAGGACTATTACCGAATGTTTGTGCAGGGATTTGCGACCATAGCCGCGCCACTACATCAGCTTACACAGAAAGAGAAGAGTTTCGAGTGGACCAATGAATGCCAGACTGCATTCGAGACACTGTAGCAGAAGATGGCAACCGCTCTGATCGTAGCCATGCCAGAATTTAAACAGCCGTTCATCTTGGACACTGATGCCAGTGGATGTGCGATCGGAGCTGTACTTCCCCAGAACATATGCGGACAAGAGAGAGCGGTGGCCTACGGCAGCAGAGTCCTAACGAAGGCGGAAAAGGCGTACTGCGTGACCAGACGTGAGCTGCTCGCCCTTTCGGAAGAAAAACTGAGGGGTAATGCCATCAACGCGCTGAAGCAGACTGAAGTAGAAGACCGTTGTATTTGCAAACCGACTAAGGAACGGAATTCCTAAACCAACCCTTCCTGTTTCTGAAATATTCTTAAAGCCCACAGGGTGTTCTCCTTTAACACGTACAACGATACCAAGGCTTGCATCGTTGAAAGATTCAATTGCATCTTCTAAGGGCGCATGTACAAATATTTTAACTACAAGAACGCAATTAGGTACATCGATGAACTCCAGAAACTTTGTTAAAACTACAATCGGGTCTATCACTACTGTATTCATTAATGGAAAGGAATGAACCATTTCATCGTTAGATGGAAAAAATCTGCCCAAACGAGGAACGTTGTAGTGGAATGCAAGTTCTTGTTCAGAATACAAATATGTGAGGCTTGACCAAGTGATACATTATCCACCAGAACCACAGTCACACAATTCAATCACAATGATTTGTGCAGAGGGCAAGACCCGGGGACGAAACGTCCACCAGTAGAATCTCATCTTATACACATACCAATTAAACGCAACATATCACGGTGTTGGAAAAAGATGCCGGAGTACTGACAAGAAATCATATGACCCAAAGGTCAATATTCTGACTGTATATCTAAAACCATCACAAAAACAAACAAAAAATCCCCTGTGATGATTTGTATCTCAGTCACGCTTTTACGCTGAATGACACGACCACACGGCCTCCAGCACCGGCTAGCGCTGTATTAGATACAATCATTCAAGAGTAATGATGCAGTAGCCCCACCAAGTTTGGTGGAAAGCGATGAACCATGTGACAGTTAGATGGAAAAAGGACCCAAATGGAGAAATTACTAGTAGAATGCAAGTTCTTCTTCAGAACACAAGTCTGTGAGGCCCGACGCTGACCAAGCGCTATATTCTTCACTATGTTAATCGCTATCACAAAGTACAGTCACAATGATTTGTACAGAGGGAAAGACTTGTGGACGAAACGTCCACCAGCAGAATATCACCATATACAGGTAACAATTAAATGCAACATATTACGGTAGTGGAAAAAGATGTCGGCGTACTGACAAGAAGTCATATGACCCCACAAGCCAATATTCTGACTGCATATCTGAAACATCACAAGAAAAAAAACTTATCCCTATGATGAGTTGTATTTCAGCCACGTTGCTGTCCATGTGGACATTCTGAATGACACGACCACACGACCCCCAGTACTGGGCTGTCTTGTGAGGATCAGTGAAGTCCAGGGCAAGTTCGAGAAGAGTTACCTTCTCAACCACGGTGAATGAAGTGGAAGATTTTCAAAGGGGGCCACTGGACACGACGCTTACGAGAAGGAATTACAGTCCACGGTGAAATCCTCCGAGGAGTACTACAATGTGAAACGGATCATAAAAACCGAACGACGTGGAGGCAAGACGTATCACATCGTGATGCATAAAACTGTCCGAGTTCGTTCAATCAATAGGTCCCGGCAGATCAGGTGAAACGGGAAAATGCAGATGTCCAACCGAGTGGAGTTCAGTCTCCCTTCATAGACATAGGTCGACTGCCCCTGAAACCCCAAACCCGAAAAGGAGATGTGCGGTTGGCGGTCACATTCTCTAACCCTCCTGTGTGTGTTGTATGTGGGTGAGTTTTACAACGTGACGACCCTTATCACTCTACTCAACCAACCTTGGACGGCGAAATATCCGCCTGTGCAGGGTATGCCAAGCCACAAAGGAAAACGGTACGACACGGAGCGTCACACCGACGTTCACCTAACCGGTCACGATCCTATCAACCACCAGTATCAGACCGGCCGACCATCCGGAACAGAAGCTCCCTCCTACCTCTCAAGCTCACCCACAACCGGTCATGACACAGCCTATCACAGTATGACTCACTCCCACACCACAGACTTCCACTCACCGGGGTAAAACTTATTCTCAAGATGTCTCGTGGGCCCGCACCAGATTCGGGAGAGAAAGTTACCACGCCAAAGGTTACAAATCCAGTCATGGAATTCTGGGGGCAACATCACTTCACCTGCCTCATTGTGCGACCGACAGATAGATAGATATTTCATTCGCCATATAAATACATATAACTTTAAGGAGGGCAGTGCTAACTAAGGTAAAGGCGGAAATAAAACCCCAAAGGGTTTGTTCTATCCCAATAAATATATATGTTCTTAAAGTTGCTTAGTTTAACAAACTAGTTGAATTATATATAAAAATGACTGATGAAGAGCGGGTTCAGTGGAGAATAAGTATAGGGTAAATTCGAAATAGATGGGTTTCATCTTAGCTTTAAAAAGCGACGATGATGAAATTGATTTTAGCAGTAATAGGAGTTTGTTCAAGCATGACGCATTTCGTCCAGAATCTCGTTCGACACGCCAACAGCATGATTGTCCCCACCCTTCGCCTGGGTGGTGCGTACGGAGAATGGCAGGTGGAGTACGAGACGCTGCCCAATGTCACCTATGTGGAAAGGCTGCCCACGCTGGGTTACTTTGAACCGGACTCCTTGGTCGTCATCGCTGATCTCATGGCAAAAACCGATGCTCGGACGACTCAGCTCTTTACCAAAGGCAGTCATCATCGGCGGCTCATTTGGCGATGCATATCGCATGCTGTTAGCAAAATACGAGCGTACCGTGCAAGATCTTTTGTGGTACGTTTTGTAACTTGTGTCTAATTCCGCTTAACCTGGGGCTAGGGGCCGTATGAACGCATGCATTTCGAGATTCTCATAGTGTTCATATGAACAGTCACAATCAAAGCGTGATTGAGATACATCATACTCTGGTTAACGACTTCACAACGAAATTCATATGGATTAAGAATACTGATCAGCGATACGGATTTGATATTTCTGGAACATCATGATGTTTTACTGACATCATTGAAAACTGTTGGCCACTTCTCTCTTGCTGGAAAGTAGCCTAGTTTTATGTATACTCTGATTTATTCTTCCAATTGGCGCTAACGTTATTCTATGAACTAGGTCTTTGGATTATGGACGTGGAAACTCTTCAATGGTCAACGGTTGAATATTGATTGACGGACTAGACGCTCGTATTCAGCACCATCTGCTTTGTGCAAAATCTATCAGTAAAAACAAGAAGCATTGAACCATCAGTTTGCTTGCTCATTACCTGAAGGTGTTTACAAACCCTACAGATACCACTCAAATTTTGCGCATTGCGGGAAGAATGTTCCCCGGTCGCAACCAGTTCCTCCACACTCCATCACACAGGTAACTCTACCAGGTAGCCGGAGCGAACATGGCTCCATCTCCCCAAACGCGCTCCTTTGTACTTCCGAAACTCTCTTTCTCTACTATTCTTCGAGTGCGCAGGCATATATCACT
>JAVTVY010054715.1:0-29053 GCA_036873755.1 Hanleya hanleyi | reverse complement strand
CAGTGCTAGGGTCATTGTGAACAGCTGAGATATACCCCATAACATCCCAAAAGCTTGCAACATCCTTGGGATATTTTGAGGTGCATTGCACAATATCAGCCATTGTGGTCATAGCCAGGACACCTTGCCAGGTATATATTTAGGTGTTACTGGTTACTTTAATAGGTGATATCTGGCATGCCTAAACATGAAATCAAACTTGTGTTATCAAATACGGAAAATTGATTTTCATACAAAATCAATCATTAGGTTTGCATGGAAAATAAAAATCACACCTTTTGACAATATTATATTCAAGTGCATTGATGTTAAGAAACTTTGAAAACACCCATATTCATGTCCATAAGGGGTTGTCTTTAGCGCTTGTCCGATTGAGAGCAATACATTCTGCCATACCCTGCAAAACAGAAATGAAAGCGCATTTCCCCCCGAATACGTGTAAAAGAGAACATTTAAAAACAGTGTTTGTGTTCTTTATCAAAGCAAACCTACTATTACAAAACGCCATTATTGGAGATCTCACTTGCAAAGAATTAACTCCCCTGGTCCTGGATCTCCAAGGCAACGTGTTCCACCCTGGTGCCCTTTTTCCTGCCGCAGTAGTGGACGTGTTGAATAACGACCGAGGCGTGCGGGGAGGTAGGGTTAGATGCATCCTTGTAATTGAAGGTTTGCTTTAATAAAAAACACAAACATTGTTTTTAAATGTTCTCTGTTTTTGCATTAAAGCTTCACCTTCTATTACAAACCGCCAGACTACCAATAGAGTTGGTTGGGTCGCCGGTCGGTTTGAAGTCACAATGCAGCCATGCAGAACACGTAACCGGAGTTGAACTCGGTGTAAATCCACATAATAAAGCCAAGCCGTAATGACAGGCGTAGAGGCATTATGAGGAGATAAGCAAGACGACTTGGTGAGGTGGATGGATCCGACCGTCACTATAGACCGTTTGCAAATATGTTCTCTTTCGACTGAACTACGTCTTGCTACACCTCATAAGGCCTTTTCGTCTCTCGGGATGAAGATGCGCTTACCCAGAGTGCTCTTGTCTTGATCTTGTCTGCTTCCTCCGCTTCTTTTTTGGTATGAATTAAATTACAAGCGTCTAGTCCGTCATTCATAATCCAGCCGTCGTCCATTAGAGAATATCCGCGTCCATAATCCAAAGACCTATTCCATTTTCCACATAACAGTATTAGCACCAAATTCAAAAAGACAATCATAGTATACATAAACATAGGCTTGTTTCCTGCAAGAGAGAAGCGGTCAACAGTTTTCAATGATGCCGGCAAGACATCATGATGTTCCAAAAATATCAAATCCGTATCGCTGATCACTATTCTTAATCCATAATATTCGTTATAGAGTCGTCATCTAAAAAAAAGATGTATCTCAGTCACGCTTTAAAGGACTATATGTTGAGTCCGCCACTGGTGGGCCCAATGTAACCACTCCATCTGCCTGAATGGATAAGTCTCTCAGTAATGATTGGTAAATATCGAGTTTGCGCGCCACGCGCTTGCGTTAACGATGTCGCTGATGGATAAGTTCTTTTTAAGGGGCCAAGACGTAGCTAGTGCTCGAAGTTCATGTGATGACACCGAGGACAGTAGGGGAGGACTGTCGACTGCGAGTTCATAAGTCCACCGGATAATCTTCATTAAACATGATGCTATGGTATTTTTGTGATGTCCACAGTAGCATTAGGTTTCAGAGATAAAAACCGTAAACCTCTACTTCTATCAGGATATGTACGAAGAATGTAATGACGTAATGCCCTCACCGGACATAGACATATGTCCTCGTCTAGGTTCGAATCCAACCCATTGGATAACGCTGGAATCTCGTAGATTCGTTTGGGGTCCAGGCAGAGTTGGTAGAAAGTCAGCAATTATTGGTGGAGAGGCAGAATTGGGATTGTGCTGGTTGTCTCTGCACCCAATTCTGAAGTATTTCCACTTCGATTGGAAAACTTGATTGGTTGACTTCCTGTTGTCGTCAGCCATCGTTTGTGCAACCTCTGTTGAAAAGCCTTTCGTTCTGAGGGAATGCTCAATAGCCTGCAGGCGTGTAAATTCATGCATGTCATGTTCTCGTGGAAGACTCCCTGTCGATGCTGGCGGAGGAGAGTTCGTCACACCGGTAGTCGACAAAGGGTGTCTGTAGAGTAGCAGTAGTAATTGAGGGAACCAAGGTCGTTGAGGCCACCACGGGATTATCATGACGATGATGCACCGGTCTTTCTTGAAGATCATTTGAATCAAGGCTATTGCAGGAAATGCGTAGGCCAACAGTCCGTCATTCATAATCCAGCCGTCGTCCATTAGAGAATATCCGCGTCCATAATCCAAAGACCTATTCCATATTCCATATAACAGTATTAGCACCAAATTCAAAAATACAATCATAGTATACATAAACATAGGCTTGTTTCCTGCAAGAGAGAAGCGGTCAACAGTTTTCAATGATGCCGGCAAGACATCATGATGTTCCAAAAATATCAAATCCGTATCGCTGATCAGTATTCTTAATCCATAATATTCGTTGTAAAGTCGTCATCTAAAGAATGATGTATCTCAGTCACGCTTTGATTGTGACTGTTCATATGAGTACCATGAGGATCTTGGAGTACATGGGTTCATACGACCCCTAGCCCCGGGTTAAGCGGAATTAGACACAAGTTACGAAACGTAGCGCCATAGATCTTGCACGCTACGTTCGTATTTTGCTATCAGCATGCGATATGTATCGCCAAATTTGAGAAACTGAGTGGAGGCGCTTAATTAAGGACGGCAATTAACACAAAAGACTAGTCTGTAAGGCCCGATGTCGACCGAGCATCAACTTCCCACAAATGCCAACATATATCAAAGACCAAAAGGTCTGTACAGGGGGACAAGTAGATCGAATTCTTTTTGGGATACGAGAAGATTCTAATCCACGGACCACAACAGGATGTCGTCTATGTAAATCTCGATGTTTATGCCACGTGGGTGAAGAAATGAGATGATGGGTTGAGTGATGCGGGTGAAACACCAGGGGGAGATGGATATGCGGAAAGGAAGAACTTGCCACTCGAACCTCCTTCCGGCGATGGCGAAACGAAGATAACGTCGATGAGGCGAGTAAATGAGGATGTGTAGGTAGGCGTCTTGACGGTCGATGGATACCATCCAAGTCTTCAGTTGGGAGTCGGGATCGCAAGGAAGGAATGGACGGCATCTTGAACCCTGGAGGTGGCACGTATATGATCATGCGTAATTGATTGGATTACAACACATATAAGGGAAGTGGGAAGAGGTGCCGACATACTGACAGAGCCACACGACTTCACAGTATAGTATAGTCTTCCTCCCTTCTTCGGGACGAGGAACTGGACTGTAAAATCCGGGAGTTGCTTCGTCCAGAGTGAGCTCTCGTATGGCCTGTTTTTGTATCAACATCTTAAATGAGGAGATTAAGGTCTGCAGATGTTCTGGTCGAATCGAGAATTTCGGGGGCTGTGGAGGAGTGATGCGACGTGGGTACTTGAGGAATGTGAGGTGAAGTCTCTTAAGGTTCTTATGGCACACTTGTCGTTGGTGATGGACTCCCAATTCTGCCAAAACGTCTGCAGGCGTCCTCCGACGACCGGATGCTGAAATTGATGAAATGGATGAATGATGAAAGATTGGATGGAGAGTGAAAGTTGGTTAGTTTCGGTGTCCGGAGTCCTTTCCCCTAGACGCCGGGGGTTGGAACTGACGTTCACCACGACGTTTGCCTTGACGTCGAAACCTGCCACGCTTGGACTGGTCTCCTTTGGTGACCTTGGTAAAGCTCTGACCCGGAGTTTTTCCCTGACTCTTCCATCTGCTGAACTTGTCCAGGGTGGGGCGTTGCTTCGTTAACACATCGATAAGATGGAAGGATCTTCGATTTTACGGTCTGGATGGCGTCGTTAAACAACATGTGAGAGGCAAAAGGTTGCTGCAGTAGAGTAGTCTTCGCATGAGGTGTAACGTCCGTCTTTAGTTGCTTCAAATGGGCCGCTCTTCTGGCTTGGAATACTGTAGAAAACGAGAAGACGGCTGTCTGCATAATGTGAACGTTGGTTCCAAGGAGTCGAGGAATCCCCATAAAAAGTTGACTTCATTTATCATGATGGGAACGGCTTCTTTCTGTTGTGGACGTTAGCAGATCTCCTTGACGAGATTCTTCATGCCAGCGATGAAATAGTCGACGTAAGAAGTTATCCGATGTTGGTGTAGCATTATCTCCTCGACCTGTAATGCCTGAGTGATGGGAAGTCAATGATGGAAGGTTTCGGTGTCAGGGAAATGGTGCCGATGTCACCGTCTACACGTGCCGGCTTGTCCGGTAGCAGCTTGTTGTGTAAAACGTATGGTTTAACACTCCCAGATGTTTAGGGTACACAGCATTGGAAGTCAGCTGGTTTTCATACTGGTCCAATAATCTCTTCTACTCCGGAGAAGGGGGAAAAGTTGTCGGATCGACCTGGCCAACAGTCGGTTGATCTACGGTCGAAGTTGAGGCTGCTGTGACACGCTTCCTCTCTTCTGTGCCTGGAATTTCTCATCTTTAGAGGGCCAGACGATATTTGGTGTTGGCTTGTAAATCACCGCCATCTTGGTTTTAAAAGAAATAGTTTCTTTCTTGTCCGCGTCCGACTCCGGCGATGGCGATGCCGACATGCCTGCCGATAGTGAGCGACTGCACATCTGTTTCGGTGGTGGGGATGTCGATGCCGATCTGGACCTATGGCTTCCCTCACTTTCTGAAATCTCGCGATAATTTGCGTCTGGGGCAAGAGTGGTTGTCGGTAACGTCTGTGTCCGACTTTTGTCTTTGCGTTTCTGTGGAGACGAGAGATGAGCTAGATTGGAGTGAATTGTGTCCGATTCTCCCAAAGTCCGTTTCCGTTTCGGGGATTCAATCCGGTTTTTGGAAGAACCTTTATGCGTAGGTTGTTCACTCTGTGGATGATGTCCATCGACCTCTACTGGTTGATGTTGTCTGGGACTACGAGATCTATGGTGATGTTGATGCGGACCTAGACTAACTAGAGCCATATGGGGCTATGTCGGATATATTCGGGGGGACTACGGGAAGGAGGTCGGGAACAAGGACGGTAACGAGGACTGGTCCGGATAAATCTCTCCCAGCATTCCCGGATCCTATGTCTACCGGAGTCCTGGTCTCGGTCTTCTATCCGAGGATTAGGTCGATCCGGTTTTTCTCCCGATCCGGTTTTTTGGTTCGGCGATGATCCGGACTACGGGAAAGATGACCTGGATGGGAAGGACGATCATTATCCCTGGAATGATGATGATCGGAACTCCAGGATGAACGTCTTGCATGATCGTTCCGGTCTTCCATAGTTAGCTGTCGGGTGCCCGGATTACGGGAATGTTGTTCACGGTGATCCGGCTCCTGGTCTGACTTCCGGCTCATTTCTCCAAAGGATGATGCTCCGGGTCTCTAGGTTTCTGTTGTACCATGACCGGTTTCTGTGAGATGGGTTTGGGGTCTGGTTTCAGTACCAATTCCCTCTCCGTCTCGGCCGGGTAGTCCGGGCTCTGGGGTGAAGACGTCCGGGTCCGGGAAGAAAAAGTATCCAAGTGCAGAGGATCCGGGTCATATAGGTTGACATGGGCTGTCATCCTCTGATTGGGCTCCATATCGGTCTGTCTCTCGACATCAAAACTCTGCACTGTCCAGGGGGTTTCTGATTACCGTTGGTATGCTCGTCAAATCTACATGGCTGGGGTTCAGAGTTGAAGCCTGAATTCCCTGCAGGAAATGCTGGGCCGCTGCTCTTCTCTTTCCCTTGCTCAAATCTTCACCTGCTATTGCTATGCCACACTACCAACAGATGGAGGTAGGGACCTCGGCCTTGTTGTAGTTCCTGAATTCATGCAAAGTAACTGCTGAGATGATCGTGGAGGTGGCACACAATATTACCCGACGAGGCAACCCGGGCCGTTGCGCTGTGGGTACTCGTGTGGTAAGCAAGTAAAACGGAAAGAAGGGTCATGTACATACCAGGCGACTTTCGAATACTAGGTGACCATCTTATACCACTGTAATAGCCGTCTTATGCCAACTCTCTGTACTTTGCCACTTGCCAATGACACGAATATACCAAAAAATAATACTCACCGAAGTGTCAGGTCTTGTTAGCTGTCTTGTGAGTTGGCTGCTGGCTGATTTGCTGCGGCGATCATGTAAGTTGGCCGACTGGCTGAATTGCTGCGACGATCGGTGTTACCCCCGGCCCCCCTTTTTGTTTGGAAAAACTACTGGACCAAATGCTGGGCAGCCACCAGCGGCCCTAGCGTGGTCACTATCTGACTATACTTACATGTCTCTCAGATAGTAGTCGGTAAAAGTCGAATTGGCCCTCCAAGTACAGGAATGGACAATGTCATTCATGGACAAGTTCTACCACAATGGCCATGATGTAGCGATGGCTCGTAATTCATGAGAAAATGCATGGATAAAATCTTCCGTAATGGCCAAGATGTAGCGAAGGCTCGTAAGGGAAGATGCAGAGGCCAGAAGTGTTGGGGGGGGGGAGCGTCGAGGGCAAGTAGATATGTCCACTTAATGGTCTTCTTCAACCGAGAGGCCACCGTATTCTTGGTGACGTCACGAGTAGCAGCTGGATGAAGAGAGAAAAACAACAGTCGGCGAAAATCCCGAACTGGTTCGGTACAGATGAGGTAATGACGTTTTGCTCATACAGGACATAATAGGATGTCGTCATCAAGGCCATGAACGAAATCTGTAAATGCTAGGATAGAACACAGGCGTAGAGCACAAGGACCTTGGCGCACAGCCTCATTAGGGCGATGAACTCGGGAGTGGTCGGAAAAAGATGCGGGGATCAACCTGCCGTCCAGGTCATCGACTTTCTCTCCAGGGTGAAAGCTTGGATACTCTAGAAGCCAAGGCGAAGGCCGTCAGGAAAAACAGACTAGTAGGAAACAGCTTTAATAGAGGCTGACGTAGAGGTTCGAAAGGTGGGCAAAGAAGAGCACTAAGAACCACCCCAATAACCCACATCGGTAGCAGTTGTCGGTACGGCGAGACTGTAAGGCGAGGGCAAGTAGAAGGGCAGAGATTTTGTCATCTAGACTAATGTCGATGCCCGTAAATAAATGCAAAACGCTGTCTAACCGGTACCCCTCAAAGGCGCTCATTTGAAAACTTCCTATCTCAGTGTAGGTGAAGGAAGAAGTCCGCTGCAAAGGGAAGAAAGGCAGCATCGGGATCGATGTCTCGGCCTCGACACCGGGAGACGAAGTAAGTCCACTTAGATTGACAGAGCTGTAATTCGGTTTGAAGGATGGTGTCCGGACAAGAAAGGCGATCCGCTAAGACATTGAGCCGACCCGGAACATGGTGAGCCCAGTGGAAGAGATCACACACAAGACGAAAAGTTGAGTAGGATCGGGTGATACCCATCTTGTTGATGTGAGCAATCCAACGCTGAACTGCTAGGGTGACTGCCTTCATCTCTAGAAGGATGATATGAAGTCTGGCATCCGACATCGACCATCTGCCGGACACCTCCAGATCGTCTAGATGGGCTCCCCAACCTGTCTCGGAAGCATCGGTGTAGAGATGGTAATCTGGAGATGGAGGCTGGAAGGGAACTCCCCGCATGACATTGTGACGGGACTGCCACCAAATCAGATGTGGATGTACAGACGTCAACACCAGCACTAGAGGATTGAGGGATGACATCTGAAGATAAGAGGATGGTACTGCAGCGGCCGAACTTGGAGACGTCCGTAATGAGTAAGGTCCTGTGTGGATGTGAGTAGCCCCAGAAGACTTTGCCAAAGATGAAGAGGCTGAGAGGTTGATGACCAAAACTTTCGTACCAACGCCTGAAGTTTGATCCAACTTTCATCCGGGGGTCATACCAGTTGATGGAGTGTGTCGAAGACTGCCCCAATGTAACGACGAAGTTGTGCTGGTACCAACTCTTGACTTCTGAGGGTGAGGAATGAACCCAAGATGTTGCAGAATGAGCAGAGTGAACCGGATCTGAGCATTGAGAAGAGACTTGTCCGCCATCCAAATAAGGATGTCGTCTGTGTAAACCTCGATGTGAATGCCCCATAGATGGAGAAACGCCATGACTGGGTGATGCGGGTGAAAAGCCATGGGGCGATGGGGACTCCGAACGGGAGAACTTGCCACTCAAATCGTCGACCTGCGATGGTAAAGCGTAGAAAACGACGATGACGAGGATGAATGGGTATATGGAGATATGCGTCTTGCAAATCGATGGAGGCCAACCAATCCTGGTGATGTATGCGGGC
Source organism: Hanleya hanleyi (assembly GCA_036873755.1). NCBI lineage: Eukaryota > Metazoa > Mollusca > Polyplacophora > Lepidopleurida > Hanleyidae > Hanleya > Hanleya hanleyi. Next base: position 20,716 of record JAVTVY010054715.1, on the reverse strand, counting down.
CCGAATCGATGAAACTGACGTCATCTTGAAATGAGGAGGTGGTGACAGGTGAAGTTTGTTGAGCCGTCTGAGGTCGATGATCATACGCATTTGATCGGAATCCTTCTTCGGAACTAGGAAGACATGACTGTAGAAACCGACGCTGTTCTCGGCCTGAGGCAACTCCCTAGGAAATTAGCGTGGCGACAGATGAAAGAAGTGTCTGAACGTGTTCTGAGGGAAATGGCAGAAGAGAAGGATGAGGTCGGGAGATGAGTCTGGGCTGGAAATGGAAGTCGAAGAGAAATCCATTTTTTAATGTCTCGAGAACCCAGACGTCGTCTGTAATGAGCTGCCAATTCTCCCAGAAGTGCTGCAAACGGCCGCCGACGACATGATGACTGAAAGGACGAAAGGCGGGCAGATGAAAGTCTATGACATGAGGATGGGATATGGAGTGTAGATAGTCACTTGTTGGAAGCACCTCTTCCTCTAAAAGATCTCCCCCGCGTGGCACGTCGACCACGGGAACGTGAAAGCCTGTCGAAGGGACAAAAATTACCAGGGAGAAAACCCTCTCACTGAGAAGTCATGTGAGCTTGATTCCGATTCCCCCTCCGATCAAACGAAGACGAAGCAAACGCTGGACGCCGAGACACTGCAGACAGGTGTCTAGATGTCCTCTCCTCACGAATACCAGGCATGACAGACTCAATTGCGTTGTTGAATACGAATTTAGACCAAAGGCTGGTGCAATAGTTGGGTTTTAGCAAAACCCAGAACTTCGGGCTTAGTGACGCGAAGCAATGCTTCGCGTTGAGCCTGAAGAACCGAAACATAAGAATAGGAGCCTGCCTCGATGACATGAGGATTAGACTTATTGTTAAGTGAATCAAGAAAATCCCGTAGGCAGGTTAGGTGACCAGGCGACAGAAGAGCCGATCCATCAGACCGACGAATGGCAGGAAACCAGTCAGTGTACGATGTAATACGCTGAATGGCAAGCAACATCTCCTGAAGATTATCCACTACTTTGGTGGAAAAGTTACGGGAAGACGATTTAGAAGTCTTCAAAACTTGACACAAATCACGATCATGTATAGGTGGTTTGTCTGGAGAAACGCCATCGTGGGGTTGGTAAAAAGAAAAGGTAGGTTTCTTAAACTTGCTGTCGTCCTCAAGTTGACGATTGAAGACGATACAGCTGGACGCCCAAGCCGAGACGGTGGGCAAGTTGAAGATGTCGCCAGTGGAGCGGACGAAATGGCCAAAGAAGCCGCTGTCACACACTTAAGACCAGAACGAGAAGAAGAAGGGACAGCTGTAGAAGTAGGCTCGGGCTTCTCAGGAACGAGAGCCAAAAGAGCTGCCATCTTGTCTTCAAACGACAACGAAGACGCATCTAAGATTTGACAGAAGAAAGCGAAGAATCCCGACTAGAAGTAAAGGATGTCGAAGACGAGCGACGCTCAGGTGAAAACTTGTTGTGGCCTCGATGAGAAACAGACAACCAACGATCAAGAGGATGACCTCGAGATGGTGACCGGGAACGTTAGTCTTGACGAACTCGTCTTGGAGGTTTAAGAGAACGATGTGGCGAAAAACCGAGCACGGGAACGGCGATGTGCCGTACAGGAATGACGTACAGGTGTATGAGAACGATGTAACGGCATACGAGAACGGCGTTGTGGCGTACGAGAACGACGTACAGGTGTATGAGAATGACGTAACGGCATACGGGAATGGCGTTGTGGTGTATAGGAACAACGTAATGGCGAACGAGAACGGCGTTGTGGAGAATGGGAACGGCGTAGTAGTGTACGGGAACGTCGCTTAGGTGAACGGGAACGACGTTGTGGCGTACGAGAATGGCGTTGTAAGAGATCAACTGAGGTTGAAACCGTACGTTGATGTAAAGTCGAAACCCGAAGAGTCGTAGTGGAATCTGAACAAGGGAACGACGAAGACATGGACTTAAACGGCAAAGGTGCAGCCGTAGTCCACGGAGCTGTTTTGGACGAAACAGACGCAGAAGAAAGCCGAGATTTAAATCGCAGAGGCGAAGTCAAAATCTGTTGAAGCTTTTTCTTTTTCATAGTACTAGACTGTGAAAGGACATCAGACAATAGATTGGGTGAAGACGAAACCCACGAAGGGGAAGCCTTTTGTTCGCCGATAAAGGTCGCTTAAAGCCGGTCGCCACTTGGAGACCGGATCCTTTGTTGTCCCAGACAATGAGACGGACCTGGACTTAGTCCCCAAGCCGTCAGACGAGTTCTTATCATCACGACAAAGTCTGTCTGGATAGTTGTCAATTTCCAGCACAGCTTAGCTTTATAGATATATTTAGTTGCCAATACAACACATTGCCACATTTACATGTATGTCAGCAGTACCAATATCCTTTCAAACCTTGGTCTGTTCAACAAGAATCACTATAATTAAATTCAAGAAAAGCCAACAAAGTTTATGAGTTTATAGATCTACCATTCATGTCTATCATACATGTAAATGGTGAATAAATGCAGGAAAAGTACAGGATGAGGCAAAATCCTTAGATCTGGTGAATGTATAGAGGACATAGAGCTTAACCCATAACACTTCAATGATTATATAGATATTGGAATTAAGTCACGAGAATTTTAATTGTTTATATCATTGCCCATTTGGATTGAAAGATATGTGAATTATCACACTGCGAAAGCTATATTCTTGCTCAGCAACATAGAATACATCATCAATTACTTCTTCCTGATTCAAAGAAGTTTATCTCCATTTGCAAGAGAAATCTTATTTTGAGATGCAAAATCATTATACCCAAATTTCATGAAAATCAAACAAGTTATTTAGAAGACATGTCACACCAGTTTACCTATGTTGACATCTATAGCGCCACCCAGGGATGAACAAATGCTATGAAAAACCTTCAGGCAAAGTCCAAAGCCCAAAGGGAGATGGCACATTATCATTAATTTTGAATGATAAACTAAAAGAGGCTTAACTCTTGGTAACTAGATGACCTTGAAACAAGAGCCGAGATCTCGCATATCCCACAATAAAATTGACAATAATCAAACAAGAAAAAATTAATTTTCCTTCAAATAGATTCCCTTCAGGTGAGAAGATTCTTCATAAAGGAAGAAAAATGTGAAGAAAGTGATGAAGTAAACCTTTGTTCATGAGGTAATAAAAAGATATGAAGTTCATGTTTTTTATTTCGCAACAGTTTAACTGAATTTAGCTGTTTCATACATGTATCAAACAGGGGGGACAACTCCATAGAACAAATGTCATATACATGTAGAGGAGACAACTCTGAATAGTCCAATCTAACAAGTCAGTTAAACTGGATTGAGTTTTGGGACACTGTGACCTTGACCTTTGACCTCAAAATAAACAGGGTATCCGTTTGCCATTTGAGTGAAGTATCACTCATGTTTGGTTACACCACCTGGTCTCCGATGGGCATATAAAATGTGACTTAATGATTTCCTGATTTTGGGGTGACCTTGACCTTTGACCTCGACAAATTTTGGTACATGACCCATCATCTCCCCTTAATGTATCTAGACACACAAAATCATGATTTTTAAGATTTGGGGTCACAGTGACTTTGAGCTACATTTTGGCATGTGACACAGCATGTCCCCCTAATGTATCCACTGACCAAAAAAATCATACTTTTAATGATTTCTTGGTTTTTGGGTGACAGTGACCTTTGACCTTGACCTAATTTTAGGTATGCAACACATCTGTTCCCTCTACTGAATCCACTCACAAAAAATTGCAATTTCCAATAATTTCCTGATTTTTAGGCCACACTGACCTTTTGACCTCTAACCTTGACCTACATTTGGTATAAGACACATCAGCCGCCCTGGGGTATCCACTCACCAAAAATTGGAACTGTAGATAGAAAACTGTCAATGATCAATGAATCCCTGTTTTTAGGCCACAGTGACCCATGACCCCGACCTCAATTTTGGTTTGCGACACATCCGTCTTCACCTAGTGTACCCACAAACAAAACGAGAGATCCTGAAGGATCTTGGCGCCCACCATTATCCGATAATTGTAAGCTAATGACAAGAGGATCTTCTTGTCCATTGTTACTAAGAACAAATCATTGATTTGTAATTTTGTTTGCAGAATTTCGAATTTGAGCGAAAAAGGGACACTGGAAAACACCAAGATATTACCTTTCTAAGTTTCAGGAGTTTCAAGAGTTCTAGAAACTGCACTTGATGTCGGTTGTTATAGTACAAGTGAAATGAGCAAAGTTAGTCTGAAAGTGAATGTCCGGAGGATCCTTCGTTTTGTAGTATTTTTTTTGACACGTGCCATCATTGGGTACTGGAAGCGAAGACAAATCTCTTTGACACTTTGGCGTGAGCTATGAAACATACTTAAGATTTTATAATTAGGAACGAATGCTACTTCTGTTCTGTTTACTGGGCTAGTTTGAGATATCTCTTTTCAGATACCATGCTCGAAAATAGTAAGATGGTACAAAACTTACTACTGAAGGGATCCGGTCCGTGCAGTAATGTTGAAACCTTGAAAGTGTCTGAATCTTGATTATCTCCCTTGAATCAAAACACGCAGTAGTCTACAGTTGTCGAGTTGTGACGTTGTGTCACAAGAGTGACATCCCTTTGTGTAGCTGACCCGTCGGCAGAGGAAACTAATTTGAAGAAATACATTTTAATTCGGAATCATTTGAACTCCTTGAGATAGAAGGTGAAGGCATGCATATTCTCTATAGTCAATACATAGAATATGCCCCACTGTTTGATCCGTCGACTCTTGTGATGCAACGTCACAACTCGGGAATACCGTATTAATTTGAAGCGTAACTTGGATTTTCGAATCGGACCAAGGTATCTTGCACAACTAGGTCCCATGTGGGACCTGTGTACCAAATTTCAGAAAGATCCATGAAGTAGTTCCTGCATGAGAATCCACGATAACAATGTTTCAAGGGAAAATTCATGATGGCCACCTGGCGGCCATATTAGATATTCGAATCGGACCAAAACAAGGTATCTTGGCCATATTAGATATTCGAATCGGACCAAAACAAGGTATCTTGCACAACTGGACCACAAGGGGAACCTGTATCAAAACTGAGAAAGATTCATGCAGTACTTCCTGAGAAATCACGATAAAGTTTCACGGGAAAATCCAAGATAGCTGCCTGGTGGCCATATTGGATTTTCGAATCAGACCAGAAAAGGTATCTTGCACAACTAGACACCAAGGGGAACCTTTGTACCAAACTGAGAAAGATCCATGCAGTAGTTCCTGAGAAATTGCAATAAAAAAGTTTCATGGGGAAATCCAAGATGGCCATACTGGATTTTGGAATTGAACCAGAAAAGATATCTTGCACGACTACCACAAGGGGAACCTGTGTACCAAATTTGACAAAGATCCATGTAGTAGTTCCTCAGAATTCACGATAACAATATTTCAAGGGGAAATTCGAAATGGCCGCCTGGTGGCCATATTGGATTTTCGAATCGGACCGAAAAAGGTATCTTGCACAACTGGACCCCAAGGGGAACCTGTGTACCGAATTTGAGAAAGATCCATGCAGTACTTCCTGAGAAATCACGATAACAAGGTTTCATGGGGAAATCCAAGATGGCTGCCTGGTGGCCATATTGCATTTTCGAATCGGACCGGAAAAGGTATCTTGCACAACTAGACCCCAAGGGGAACCTGTGTACCAACTTTGAGAAATATCCATGCAGCAGTTCCTGAGAAATCGCGATAACAAAGTTTCATGGGGAAATCCAAGACGGCCACCTTGTGGCCATATTGGATTTTCGAATCGGCCCAGAAAAGCTATCTTGCACAACTAGACCACAAGGGAAACCAAATTTGAGAAAGATCCACGCAGTACTTCCTGAGAAATCACGATAACAAGGTTTCATGGGGAAATCCAAGACGGCTGCCTGGTGGCCATACTGGATTTTCGAATCGGACCAAAAAGGTATCTTGCACAACTAGACCCCAAGGGGAACCTGTGTACCAAATTTGGGAAGTATCCATGCAGTACTTCCTGAGAAATCACGATAACAAGGTTTCATGGGGAAATCCAAGATGGCTGCCTGGTAGACATATTGGATTTCGACTCGGACCAGAAAAGGGTATTTTGCACAACTAGACCCCAACGGAAACCTATGTAAAAAATTTGAGAAAGACCCATGCAGTACTTCCCGAGAAATCACGACAACAAAGTTGCATGGGGAGATCCAAGATGGCCACCTAGTGGCCATATTGGATTTTCGAATCGGAAAGAAAAAGGTATACTGGATCACAAGGGGAACCTGTGTACCTAATTTGACAAAGATCCATGCAGTAGTTCCTGAGAAATCGCAATAAAGTTTCATGGGGAAATCCAAGATGGCCATCTGATGGACATATTGGATTTTGGAATCGGACCAGAAAAGGTATCTTGCACAACTGGACCACAAGGGGAAACTGTGTACCAAATTTGACAAAGATCCACGCAGTACTTCCTGAGAAATCACGATAAAGTTTCATGGGGAAATCCAAGATGGCCGCCTGGTGGCCATATTGGGTTTTTGATTCGGACCGAAAAAAGGTATCTTGCACAACTAGACCCCAAGAGGAATCTTTGTACCAAATTTGAGAAAGATCCATGCAGTAGTTCCTGAGAAATCGCGATAACAAGAATTGTTTACGGACGGACAGACTGACGAAAAGTGATTTGAACAGACCACCATCTGGTGATGATGGGCTAAACATTGCAACTGTGGATAGAAATCGGTCACAGATATAGACTGGACATGAATGGTTCAGTGATTTTCTGGTTTTCAGGCCAGTGACCAATGACCTCCGACACATCATCTCCCCTCAGGGTATCCACTTACCAAAAATTTGAAATGTAGATAGAAAACTGTCCCAGGTATAGACTGGACACAGGACGGACCGACGGACACAAACCGTCGTCACATAATACGTCCGCCTTTTGGGCAGGCATATGAAAAGAACAATATACAAATTTTCACCAATCAAATTGGGAATTTGCATTTCACAAAAAATGTCTTTTTTGGGACACATAAAAAATGCATTGATAGTTAAGCCAGCAACATCAAAACCTTTTCAGCACATTGTCTATCCTTAAAGATCATTCTAATCAAATTTCATATAAATCAGACGAGCCATTCAAATGAAATCGTGAGAGAAAGGTTCACCTAATGCTCAGACTACAGCACCACCTAGTGGTGAATAGCGACTATGAAAACACAACCAGAAAAATTTCCCAGGCCTAAGGAGATAGCCCACAAAGTCTGACCCCAAAAAATTTAACGGTTTCAGAGATATTCACGTTCAAATTTGTGGCGGCGGAGCCGTTTCTCATGAAAACATAAGAGCATCCACTTCATGAAAATGCTCTAACTAGCCACAAACTCGGACACTTTACCTGTCCTGATATGAGTAAACCATAGAAAGTGACAAGGTTCAATTTTATTTCATGAGATAATGCAGCCCAGTATCTTATACATGTATGGGTTTTCATGTACAGCAGACACACTGACGTACAGTCAGGACAGAACAGATGTAATAACAACAGATATATGTAGGACAATAATGGGCACATTTATTACACAAGTCCTTGTTTCTTTACAATAGCACTGCAACTGGAGTAAAACTGGTGACAAAAGGAGAAAGCCACAAATTCGAATTTTAACAATATAAATCTGTATAACAGTACACCATCCAGTTGTGTGTGCTGCAGCAAGCCTGATAATAGTAATTGTCCAAGTGTCTATCATGTCTAGGTTCTGTACAGTTCGCATGTTGGCTCCTTTGTCATGACTAATTAGAAATCACATTGCCTAGGTCAGGTGTTATTACTTATACAAGTCTCCCAGGTGGGGTGTATGACTAAGATTCCCTACAGCCGCCATACTCGCTTTGCCATTCACAATCCTCTTGGCAAGCTGAAAAGAAGAAAAGAAATCGATTGAATTTAAAACTATTAAACTATTAAATTCAGCTATAGCCGAGTGTGAAGGACAAAATAAGGCCAAACATACAATACCAAAGTATGAGAAACATGAAGCTGCGCTATCGAAACCCCTCGGCTCTGAACCCCAGCTATTATACTGTAAGGGTGTCTCTACCAATTGATTGGCTTGTGGGAAGAAATATTTACCCCTGGTATTGTAAGTGTACTTTCTTTGAAAAAAAAGAGAAGTTTTCCTCCCCTTAAATTAATTTGTTTCTGGAATAAATTGAAAGAGCTGTATCGATGTCTCACCAAAACAACAGTACACATGGCTAGATAAATACAGTACATGTATACTAAATGGCACATGTATGTCATTTTCAAAACAGATTTGCAAGCATTCTTTGCATTGTCTAAGAAAATAAATCAATAAATCAGTCATCCAATCAATAAATAAATGTGATAGTATACTAACATGATATAGAAATAATATGCAAACTTAACATAGGAATTAGTGGATTTTGTTAGACAAGGGGCATACTTTCTGACACGACTCATTTTTGATAGGCATCTAGTGTCATTTTCAAAACAGATTTGCAGGCATTCTTCGCATTGTGTAAGAGAATAAATCAATAAATCAGCCATCCAATCAATAAATAAATGTGATAGTATACAAACATGATATAGAAATTATATGCAAACTTAACATAGGAATTAGTGGATTTTATTAGACAAGGGGCATAACTCTGCAAAATACTTTCTGACACGACTCATTTTCGATAGGCATCTAGTTCAGGTCAAGAGAAACAACTGTATCACGTTAGGATGTTGTATATGGAACGGTTCTGAAATTATCACAATAAATCATAAATGGATTTTTATTTGTAAAAAGGGGCATAACTCTGCAAAATATTGTCCGAGATGACTCATTTTCGATAGGCTTCTGATTTACGTGAAGATAAATAGATGTAACAAGTTTGGTTGCCACGCATGAAACGGTTCTGTAGATATCGCGGTAACGGATTTTATTAGACAAGGGGCATAACTCTGCAAAATACTTTCTGACACGACTCATTTTCGATAGGCATCTAGTTCAAGGCTTCTGATTTACGTGAAGATAAATAGATGTAACAAGTTTGGTTGCCATGCATGAAACGGTTCTGTAGATATCGCGGTAACGGATTTTATTAGACAAGGGGCATAACTCTGCAAAATACTTTCTGACACGACTCATTTTCGATAGGCATCTAGTTTAGGTCAAGAGAAACAACTGTATCACGTTAGGATGTTGTATATGGAACAGTTCTGAAATTATCACAATAACAAATCATAAATGGATTTTTATTTGTAAAAAGGGGCATAACTCTGCAAAATATTGTCCGAGATGACTCATTTTCGATAGGCTTCTGATTTACATGAAGATAAATAGATGTAACAAGTTTGGTTGCCATGCATGAAACGGTTCTGTAGATATCGCGGTAACGGACGGACGGACGTACGTACGGACGTACGTACGGACAGCCGTACATGATGACGACAATACCCCTAGGCCAAAGTTGGCCGAGGGGTAAAAAAGCAAGCCATGGTGAAACGTGTACCGGAGCTCAATTACATAGGGAGACGTCATAATGTATTCATGTTCCCTGCCATATACGGTCATAGAGGCGTGTGATCTATCCTTCGGCAATTTCCCTGGGCATGAGATGGAAGCGACACTCTCACGTTATTGCTATAGACGGCATCAATGACGTTTGTGTCAGTGAAAATGAATACATTATGACGTCTTCCTATATAATTGAGCCATGGTACATGAAGCAACTGTGCTGGAGTTTTATATGGAGGGAATTACAAAGTGATTCCAAGCATGATATAATATCAATATCATGGAGTAATGTTTGTCATTTTGTAGAGTTCAGTTTGTTCTACATGCTGCAAAAAGAAAATTTATGCAGATTTAACTATTTATTTTTGGCAAGCTCCAAAGTAGACATTATTGTCTACACTCCGCAAACGTGCATTGCAAACGATGTACGCTTAGAACTTTGAGAACTCGGTTAACACATGAGATTGATCTAATCAAAACCCCTCTGCTTTCCCCAAGTGATCGAGACCCATGTGTAGTGTGAATTGGGGAAGAGATAGTACTATGTGGGATGATCAAGCTAAAGGTAATTTACAATTTGCAGTGTAGGGATGTATCAACAGATCAGTGTATGTAGTATAGAACTAAGCATGCTAAGTATTACAGTTCTGCAGATATAGTTGATTACATTCAAGCATATAGGACAGATATAGAAATTCATATTTTCTGTAAAGGCGCATAATTCTGTAAAATAAGAGCCGAGGGGAGCCACTTTCGATAGGCATCTGACTAAGCACTAGATAAATAAGTGTTCAAAATTTGGTGGTTGTGTCTCAAGCGGTTTTGCTTAAAATGCGGTAACGGACGGACATACATGGCAACGACATTACCTCGAGGTTAAAATGGCCAAGGGGTAATAAATGATATCTGGCAGGGTTAACTGACGTTCTCTCTAACAAGAAATACACAGCATGTCGGGCCATGTCAATTTTCGCCAAAGCCTCAATTGATGGGAAAATGTTTGCGCGGCCGTTCTGGTGGAGCTTGTATATTAAGGTCGGTCATCTTCAACAGGTTTCTTTTCTCACTTAATTGTATGCAGAATGCAAATCTGGAGATATTAGACTTAATGAATAGAACTTGATCTTAAGAAAATAGATATCCTATTAAATAGAATCTGACCTGGACAAAATAGGTCAAGGTTAGTCATCTCCAATACACTTCTGGGCCATTGCCAGATGTATGCATAGTACCAATTTGGGAAGCCTACCTTTACTTCTTCATGTTATATCATAATAAACAGTATATGACCCAATCATCAGTTGCATATGCAATATGAATTTGAAGACCTATTTCAATCCTCCAAATATTATCGTAAATACTAGAACTTGACCGTGGTCAACGTCGGTCATTTTCAATAGCCTCTGACCCATCACCAGCTGCATATGTGGTATGACTTTAGAATACCTGGCTATAATCCTTCTTGAGATATCCATCTTCATTTTATAAAGCCAATTTCCAAGTTCCCACAACGTTCCTTGATATATTTGGCCCCTCTCAGTGTTCAAAGAACTTATAAATAGGCATGCGATGTCACTGACCTCGAAACCATTTGAATTTCAAAATGTGTCATAGAAGAGTGTTACTGATTGGCTGACCTATATTGGGCCAACCCAACCACCGTATTAGAAGGAATGACGCCGCTACTTGAGGATGATGTCACTCTACACACAAACGACGAGTAGGTTCTGATTGGTTCGTATCATGTTCACAAGGAAGATGGACGAATGGATGGACAAACAGATGACACAGACGACGGCAATATCCTTCAGGTAAAATTGCCTGAGGAGTTTTGGCTGAAGGGTAATAACTGATTGCATTCACCTGGAAAAGTCTATCAATCATAAACATACTTTTAAATCTTATTGGTTCTTTCCTCGTACCGACAGTGGAAATGCTGTTTTGTAGTTCCTTGGACATGTTGGACAAGTCAAGATAAGTGTATGGAGATATAAAACAATAAGATATGTGCACACAATATACATGTCACCCATACAGAGTACATGATCATGGGGACATGCCTACTTACGTTAGAAACATCACTGACTGTCACAGCGTCAATGTACTTGTCAATGTCAGCAGCTCTGGCTATCTGCCCATGCCCCATCACCTGTTCACCCATATCTCTCACAATGTTATCCCCGTCTTCTAGGTACATATGTATAGCAGATTTCAGCTGCTTCCTAGAGGAATCAAGAGAAGGCATGCATAATGGGTTGAGGATATCAAATGCAGTTTGTATGAATTTATCACTTGTTTTTTCACAACCAGGCGAAGATTTGTTGATTTTGGAAATGAGTGGAGGAGCAATGGGGAAATATGCGAGTTGGAAAAGTAACATTTGACTGATAAACCTAGTGCAGTAGACTTAGTACAAGACTATTATCCTATTTACTATGATTGCCAAAATATAAGGCAGACAAAATCGGGTTCTGGCAGGACATACTTTCCACGGGCTAGCTCCTGCTCTGTAACACCATTCTTAGAAAGTCCAGCAAACTGACCAAAGGCTGCCATCAGTACCTGTATATAATCAATACAAATTAAATGTGATACATAATATATATTCCAATCAAACCACTGAGACAAGTTTGTCCAATTATCTATAGCATGTAGTATCACGGTTTGTTTTAGACAGTAAATGGTCATCTTTTCTAAAGTAATCCTATCTACATTGGAATGTACTGCTGAACCAGTTGACGTTTTCATCCAAGAAAGCAGAACAACATACATGTATACCAGTAACTCTCATGCCTCTAAAGAATGATTTGCAGCAAGATGGATTTCTGACCTATTAAGAAACAGAATGTTCATTTCAGCAGTAAAACTGCCAACTTTGAATATTTTGAAGTAAAACAATAGCTGGTAAAACATGAGAAAACTTGGTCCAGAATTAGTCATAATGTGCTTGTTAATAGGATGCATGTACATGTAAAACCGTGCAAATGTGCAGGGTTTTTTTCAATTTTTGGGGGTAATTGCCCTAAATTTCTGAAAATACACCTCGCAAACCAAATTCATTCTGATATTAATTTTGTTATTACATAATCAAGTTCCAATTGTGTTAATTTCATTTTGGTTCAAGAAGTGCTTTTTAATAAAAATTTAATATGAAGCTGTGCATCTGAAAACCCCTCAGCTCTCGGCAGTAACCATTCTTAATGTATTCAATTTGAACCATACTACTTTGAAGATGTCAGGAACACCAAGCAGTCAAGTGACAAATATACAGATTAATAAAAATTTTGCAATTAAAAATGGCCCTCAAGGTTTCCGTCCAATCAGAGAAACCAGCAGTCATTACTTGTCTCTTGATGTATCGATGATTTATACCAAGTATTATACTGAACACTTGAACAGTATCAAAGGATATCTGGATCATCAATGATTTCACAAAAATGGATGCCAAGGTTTCCATCCAATCAGAGAAAATGGTTCTGTCATTCATTGTTAGTCTCTTGATGTATTGATGATGTCTACAAAGTCTTGCATCAAACACTTAAACATTATCAGAGGTATAGATTTTGCATAAATTAAAGATGGCAATCAAGTTTTCCACCTAATCAGAGAAACTGTTTGTCATTAATTGTAAGTTTCTTGATGTATCGATGATTTATAGTTTCATATGAAGCACTAAAACGGTTTCAAAGATATAGATCACTAATGATTTTGCATAAATTGAAAATGGTCGCTGAGATTTCCACCCAATCTGAGAAACCAGTTCTGTCATTCATCGTAAGTCTCTTGACATATCGATAATGTATACTAAATTTTACATCAAGCTCTTAATAGTATCAGAGATAGAGATCATTAATGATTTTGCATAAATTAAAGATGGCTGCCCAACCTTCCTGCCACTCAGAGGAACTGATGTGGTTATTCATTGCAAGTCTCTTGATACATCAATTCTGTATACCAAGTTTCGTAAAGAACACTTAAATGGTATCAGAGATATACATCATTAAAGATTTTGCATGAATTAAAGATGGTGGCCAAGGTTTCCACCCAATCAGGGAAACTGGTTCGGTCATTCCTTAAAAGTTTCTTGATGTATCGATGATGTATACCAAGTTTCACACTGAACAGTGAAATGGTATCCGAGATACACAAGGTTAATGGTTTCGCATAAAATGAAGATGGCCAACATTTTTCACCCAATCGGGTCCTGATTCAATAGGGTTCTGGGTCTCGAGCATATGGATATGCACTGCAATTTTGGTGTGCCTAGGGTAAGTCATTTTAAAGAGATCTTGGTAACGAGAAAGCTGTGATGGTTTTGCATAAATTAAAGATGGCTATCCAAGTTTCCACCAAATCATGTCCAGGTCGCAGGGTAAAAATCAATTCGTTGTTTTTTGCAACCTGGTACTAAGTGTTGTAATTCCAAATATGTCTATGAAATTAGCGATCACGCCAGTGGCCGTGTGGTAAGTTTGTATGGTTCGGGGAATCAGGGTTGAGTTTTGCGAGTTCAATATATTTTCGTGTCCATGAACATTTGAGAGTATTTTCTTAGAATTATGAAGGAACCTCAAAATGTCTTCATTGACAATTAAAATTATAGATTATATATACGAATACATGTAATCCGAATGTGACAAAAGTACTCGCGCACATGCGTGCAGTGTCACAGTATACATGTACGCCTGTTGTTGGGTAACTGCTTTACTATCAAGCCAACCAAGAGATTTTTTATTTCCCAAGTTTCACTCAGAATATGTTGAAGGCATCAGAGAAGCCAATTCATATAATTTTGAGCGATTGACTTTTGTCTACTTGAGTGCCGCATTTGTAAAGATGAAATGTGAACTGTGTTTGAGAATTCTACCATCAGGCCAAACAAGTGAATTATTTGTTTCACAATTTAATTGGGCTCAAGATGAACGTGCGCATGATATGTACACAAACGGAGTTCGATTTGTCCACAATGTAGAGGACAAATCTACAAATCTGCTTGTGGAAACAGTGAACTGACAACACTCAACATGCTCAAGGCAATGCCTCCCAGACCCGCAGTATGTACAGTACCCACATGAATTCGTTTGGAGTGGCTTAATCTCTAAGCCGGTGTCAATTATTTTCAGACATAGGGATTCGACTGTTTTCCGCAGCATCACAGAGCTTCCACATAATAGTGACTCGATAATGGAATGTCAGTGTAGTACTGCCCGCTATCTTACCACCACTCCACCTTATATACTTTATGGGTGCAAAGAAAAGGCATGATAAAACATTCATGAACCTGAACTCCAATCATTTTCATACGAGTGACCACTAACTCTGTTGGAGGCAATTCTGGGAGAGTACAATATGAAAGGACAGGGATAAGTCCCCTCTCTTGACGAGATCGCTAACAGAACTGGACAATTTCACCTTACAAGGCAGGGCTGCTCTTACCTTGCCAATATCCTTGGCTTGTGCAGCAGCCAGGAAGCCAAACAGACCACTATCAGTATAGTTAGCATTGATACAGGATACCTGCAATAGACAAAATATACATTGTAACATTCAGTGTCTTGCATGATGTGTGCAAATACATGTTACACATGCATGACATATGGCAAGGGTTTAGACAGCAGTAGTATTTGATACACTACAGAATAACCTCAAAATTTTGTTCTCGAGATATCCAGCAGAAAATGTTGGACTATCAGATGTATACCATCAGAAGAAGACTGTGCAGCACTTTATGGATAAAGTATAAGAATATCCATGTAGTAAGGGAAAATCTCTGATAATGCCATCACCTACAAATGTGGAGCCAATTCGACCATTCTTGATAATACATTTGAGTGAATGAACATGATTTAACGTCGCTTTCAACTATATTTCAGTCATATCACGACGTTGGGTCCTATTCCTTTTCACACGGATCCGGGAACCACATGGGTGGGGTCCTATTCCTTTTCACACCTGGGGACCCCACGGGTGCCTCAGTTAGTCGCCTCTTATGACAAGCTGTCTGATGAGCTGAGGCCTATTCTTACCATGACCTGCGGTGTGCACAACGACAGCCCAGGTCAATCCCCGGAAGCCCCACGGAGCTAATACATTTGATCCCCCAATGCCCAATAAAGCGAAGGAAATTTCATATTCTTACATTTGTTTTTTACACTTTTCGGTTAATAAATCTGCTCGTCCTAACGAGTCTATTAGACAGAATTATTAATTATATTCCTCGGACAGTGCAAAATCATTCACTGGCTGAAAATGGTGAGATTTAAAACCATGATTAATCATTCCATTTTCATCTTTAAATCAAATGATTTAAATGTGTGATAAACTTAATCTGCTTGCTTTTCAAATAGACTCTACATAAACAAGATCCATACATTATCCAGGTAAGTCGGTGAAATCATTACACTGATAGTCCCTTGCCAAGGTAGTGGGTGAACATTTATCTACGCGTTATGTACAATCTAACACCCTTTGTCGAACAATTCATGGTATTTTGTTTGTTCCATGCCATGAACACATATGATAACCTATTTGTACATTATTACTTACTGCGAATGGTTCTGATGTAACCGAGGACACAGCCTTGGCCAGTCTTGATGAGGTCAGACCTGAACTGTACTTGATGACTGGACCAGTCCCCATAATCATCTGTAACACACCACTGTGCATTAAATGTTCCCCACTCAGTCTGAAATTTAGTAGTTCCAGGTGTAAGTCAGATCATTATATATAAAAAATACCTAAATTGTCACAGTTTTGCCCAAGTGGCCCAAAACCCCTTGGCTGTTGGGATCTAGATACATTTGGGACTTAATCATGTTAACTTGGGGAAGTTGGTTGTTCTATATCACCGACGATGGCGAAATAAACGCCGAAATATCTGATAGCAAAAATGAATCTCTCTATCTTCGGAATTACACTACTAGTGTATTATGCTAAAATTATCAGTGGAACCACAGGATTTTAGGGAAGTTTGGTCATACACAATTAATTGATATACCTATATCGTTATTTCCTGGTATACATAATACTTTTAAACATTTTGAAGACGAGGCCAAGATCACTTGCTATAAGTCAGAATATTTCAGTAATTGACAGAACCCGATTTTGGTTCCGTGTATTGCATCCATGGAAAGCCATCGCAAACTTTCCCCCTTACAGTAGCATCAAGTTCAGCCTTCAGTCACAGACATTTTGTGGATTCCAATACCAGAACTTTCGGTTCTGTGAAATATTCTATGGCCTGTTCTTATCTTCCATAATGTTGTCAGTCACCAGATGTATGTGTGGTGTGCAGATGGAGACATCTTGTGATGTACAGTACAAGGCAGAGAAAACTTGACGCTAAATGAGAGTAGAACGCGAAGTATTAAATGGAGACTGACCTGCGCTAGTTTATTGAAGGAGTCGCGACTGTAAATTTCGGAACACATGCTTTCGACCCGACTGTTTTCTGTAAACGCATCAGCGTATAAAAGCGGCCGATGGTAACCGTCGACGTGATCGTCTTGGGTTTTAGCGCGATCCACAGGTATATTTCAACATGAGGCACCAGAGGTGCTACAACTCCTCAGCCCCTTAACAGTCTAGACCAAGATGTTTTTTATGGGTGTAGAAGTTTGGATGCATAGCAGAGAGTCATAGCATGCGAAATGCAAACCCAAGCTGCAACTCCGACAAATGAACGGATGGATACACGGACACCCGGACGGACGACAATCGGAATCCAGAATATGTACTATGTACAGGGGTTAACGTGAAACAAACAATTATTATTAATTTGCAAAAGATTCATAACAGATATGCAACAGCAAAAAATAAGGAAATTCCTGATATTTTTGTCCCACATATTTTTCATTTCATACAGCGATGGTTTTTAGTGAGATCTAATTACCAAAAAAAAAAAAAGACAATAATCAGCCGAGCGAAGAAACTACCTGGCGCCAGTCGGGAACCATTACAGAGAGCATTCAATGCTTCTAAAAAATAAAGGAGCAAAGGTTTCCGAGGTTTAGTTGCACATTACGACATCAAAACATGCGGCAGGCCTGCACAAATTTTAAATCCAGGTAACCCAAACAAGAGTTACACCAAAAAATGTTCATGTAACTGTTTTATATTCACGTAATCCATGATATTTCGTTAACAATATAGTCGACGGCGGCCATCTTGGTTAACGCAGTTTGGTGAAAAACAATTCCAGTCATCTTCTTATTGATGTGAAGTCACTCCCCAGATTTGAAGTCGAACGGTTGAATTGTTCTCGAGATATTGTGTTCATAACATTTAGGAGATGGATGAAATCTAAGATGGCTGACGGCGGCCATCTTGGTTAACGCAGTTTGGTGCAAAACAATCCCAGCCATCTTCTCACTGATGTCAAGTCACCCCCCAAGTTTGAAGTCAATCGGTTGAACTGTTCTCGAGATATCGCGTTCACAACATTTTTTGGATGGTTGGAATCTAAGATGGCTTACGGCGGCCATCTTGGTTAACGCAGTTTGGTGAAAATCAATTCCATTCGTCTTCTTATTGATGTGAAGTCACCCCCTAAATTTGAAGTAGATCGGTTGAATTGTTCTTGAGATATCTCGTTAACAATATAGTAGACGGCGGCCATCTTGGTTAACGCAGTTTGGTGAAAATCAATTCCATTGATGTGAAGTCACCCCCCAAATTTGAAGTCGATCGGTTGAATTGTTCTTGAGATATCGTGTTCAAAACATTTTGGGGATGGATGAAATCTAAGATCCCAAGTTTGAAGTAGATCGGTTGAATTGTTCTTGAGATATCTCATTAACAATATAGTCGACGGCGGCCATCTTGGTTAACGCAGTTTGGTGAAAAACAATTCCAGTCATCTTCTTATTGATGTGAAGTCACTCCCCAGATTTGAAGTCGATCGGTTGAATTGTTCTCGAGATATCGTGTTCATAACATTTTGGGATGGATGGAATCTGAGATGGCTGACGGCGGCCATCTTGGTTAACGCAGTTTGGTGAAAATCAATTCCAGTCATCTTCTTATTGATGTGAAGTCACTCCACAGATTTGAAGTCGATCGGTTGAATTGTTCTCGAGATATCGTGTTCATAACATTTTGGAGATGGATGGAATCTAAGATGGCTGACGGTGGCCATCTTGGTTAACGCAGTTTGGTGAAAATCAATTCCAGTCATCTTCTTATTGATGTGAAGTCACTCCCCAGATTTGAAGTCGATCGGTTGAATTGTTCTCGAGATATCGTGTTCATAACATTTTGGAGATGGATGGAATCTAAGATGGCTGACGGCGGCCATCTTGGATAACGCAGTTTGGTGAAAAACAATCCCAGCCATCTTCTCACTGATGTCAAGTCACCCCCCAAGTTTGAAGTTAACGAGTTGAATTGTTCTCGAGATATCGCGTTCACAACATGGTTGGGACCGAAGGACAGACGGAAGGACGGACGGACGGGTAGCATTTCGAAGTCCCCCTCCCGCTTACGTGGCGGGGGACAATTAACCACGGGGAGCCGATACGAGAGCTAAACATCACTTTTGCAAAGGGAGTGATTTGTTTTGTTCTTCCTATCATATTATATTTCTGATTAAATAAATCCATTTATTTTCAAACAAAAAAATACTGGAAATGAAATATTCTATGTGATCTCAATAGTGATGAATTTCAACAGTCACCAGTGGTTACCAGTAGACTCATCAATTAATTCAAGCTCACTAGGAGCTTGAACAATTCTAGTTACTGCTCTGTCATTATTTCTGGTAATGACTCAACTGCCACCTAATTTATAAATTGGAATGAACTGGCTTTCCTGACTGGGGTGATTATGTCATGTCACAATATAACTTTTATAATGTAAATGTAATATTTTATCTTAGTTTTAACATTTTCTGTATGTATTCATGTATAGAAATAAGGAATGATTGATTGATCACATTAAAAAAAAAAAAACGGTAGCCATTTGACTACATGAGGAATATCAAAATTGTCAGTGGCTACAACAATTGCCACATGTATAGACGTTCGACACATAATGGTTTAAAATAAACGAAAATGAAACTCACTCGATTCTTTAATCTCAAAGATCAGATCCAGCAGTGACACAGTTCTGCATATAAAAGTTGGAAACCAATCATCATTCTCTTAGACGGGAGTATCCCAGCAGCCTTTGCGGCGCTGCCTGACAACAATGGCGTGGGCTAAAGCAACGCATAGCGACGTATTCACTTAGCCCAGGCAGACCGCGATTCTCGCCGTTAAATCGTATTTCCTCGACGTTTGCGGCTGGTAATCATTTGGAGTCGATAATATATTGTTAATAAGGTAACATTTAACAGCTGAAAGGATCAATTGTGTGGTAAAGACTCCAGGAAAGGGTAATAAACAGCTCTTAAATAACCCACAACACTGATCTACAGGGCGCTAACCCAGCCGTTAAAATCCTGGGGTTAACACAGCGGCAACACCGTCATTGTCGGCATATAACACGGATAATCTGTTTTAATTTCCCCCATAAAGCTGTTAATTATCCATATTCAGTGATTGACTTATTAAATGATTGACTTATTAAATGATTGACTTATTGATCATGAAATGCTAAATAACGCAGATATATAATTGTAGCAAAATTCCTTCACCGTTATGGATAGTCTGTGTTCTTCTGCTTTTATAAAGCTGTTAATTATCCAGATTTAATGATTGACTTAATGATCAGAAAATGGTAAATAACGCAGATATATACTTGTTTTAGCAAAATTCCTTCGGTTATATATAAACTGAGTTTTCATGACAATCTCAGACCATATTTACAACTGTTTCTCTTAAGTTTGAAGTTTGAATGACTCGGATACTGATGATGGGTTATATAAAGACTGATTGAGTAATGGATTGTACTATACAAGTCAATGAAATAATCACTGTAACTGAGAATTACTCATCACAGTGTCAACATGACAAAGAAACACACGTCAGACCAAAGATCAAATAAAATTGATTGACTGTTTATACAGAAAATTTACGGTTATAAGCCACGGATACATACTGCTCCATGCTGATGTTAATCATTCAATAAGTCAATCACTGAATATGGATAATTAACAGCTTTATGGGGGAAATTAAAACAGATTATCCGTGCTATATGCCGACAATGACGGT